>CM031956.1:1977225-2014725 GCA_018749465.1 Paracanthobrama guichenoti | reverse complement strand
TGCCTCAGGTTTGTCTTTATTGAATCTAAATGCCACTAAAAATCATAAAGCATTTAACTTAGAGCCCAACATGTTCCCTTCTCACCAGAGACGGAAGCCAGGGCACAAAACCTGCTCATTAAATATTGAGCAAGAGTGATGCTTCAAATGACAGACAGCCGTCTGGAAGGTGACAGGAACTCAACTGGGAATCGAGGAGTGATGCTGCAAAACTTTCACCCGACTCATCTTACAGCCACTTCCCTGCCTTATTTCTCTTCTCCTCTGCCGCACTGCTCTCTCTCTCTAATGATCATTCTGTTTGTTCTCACCTCTGACTGTCAGCAATTTTCTCTGGTGCGCCGCAGAAAGAGAGAGAGGGGGAGATCTTACTTTCCTGTAAAGAGGTAATTAAAAGAGGTGTCCTCTTCTTATCTCATTAACTCCAGGAGCAAACTCTTTTTATATATCTCCGAAAACTTTCCCTGTCTCTGCTGTTTGAAAGGCCAAAATCAGATATGCATTATTAAGTGGAGTTTTTATTAAAGGGATAGTTCACTCAAAAATGAAAATGCTCTCATCATTTACTCAACCTCATGCCATCCCTGACGTATATGACTTGCTTCAGATAAACACAAATGAAGACTTTTAGTGAAATAATCAATCTCTGAGAGTCCATATAATGCAAGTGAAATAAAGTTTCCATTTCCATAAACAAATCTGAAGCAGCACAACTGTTTTCTCTGAAAGCCCTGAGCCGCAAAGTAAAACAATAAATACATCTAAAATTACATGATTAAAGTCGTAATATTTTGGGAATAAAGTCAAAATTACAAGAATAAAGTCGAAATTTTCTCCAAATGTAACTGTTCTCTTAAATGTAACTGTGACCTTATATATATATATATACTTTTATTTTATACTATTTTTCATATTTGTATATTTGTGTTCATGTTGTGTTGTATTGTATATGTGCACTGGAAGCTTCAGCACCAAGACAAATTCCTTGTGTGTGCAAGCACACTTGGCAATAAAGCTCTTTCTGATTCTGATTCTGAAATATTACGAGAATAAAGTCAAAATTACGTGAATAAAGTCTAAATGCTTTTAGAATAAAGTAAAAATTACAAGACTAAAAGTCAAAACATTACCAGAATAAAATTACGAGAATAAAGTCAAAATTACGAGAAAAAGTCAAAATTACGAGAAAAAAGTCGAAACGTTACGAGAATAGTCAAAATTACGAGAATAAAGTCAAAATTACGAGAATAAAGTCTAAACATTACAAGAATAAAGTCAAAATTACGAGAATAAAGTTGAAACATTACGAGAATAAAGTCGAAACATTACGAGAATAAAGTCGAACATTACGAGAATAATGTCAAAACATTACGAGAATAAAGTCAAAACATTACAAGAATAAAGTAAAAATTACGAGAATAAAGTCAAAAAATTACGAGAATAAAATCAAACATTACGAGAATAAAGTCGAAACATTACGAGAATAAAGTCGAAACGTTACGAGAATAAAGTCGAACGTTACGAGAATAAAGTCAAAATTACGAGAATAATGTCAAAACATTACGAGAATAAAGTCGAAACGTTACGAGAATAAAGTCGAAACGTTACGAGAATAAAGTCGAAACGTTACGAGAATAAAGTCGAAGCGTTACGAGAATAGTCAAAATTACGAGAATAAGTCAAAATTACGAGAATAAAGTCAGAATTACGAGAATAAAGTCGAAACATTACGAGAATAGTCAAAATTACGAGAATAAATCAAAATTACGAGAATAAAGTCGAAATGTTACGAGAATAGTCAAAATTACGAGAATAAAGTCAAAACATTACGAGAATAAAGTTGAAACATTACGAGAATAAAGTCGAAACGTTACGAGAATAAAGTCAAACGTTACGAGAATAGTCAAAATTACGAGAATAAATCAAAATTACGAGAATAAAGTCTAAACATTACAAGAATAAAGTCAAAATTACGAGAATAAAGTTGAAACATTACGAGAATAAAGTCGAAACGTTACGAGAATAGTCAAAATTACGAGAATAAATCAAAATTACGAGAATAAAGTCTAAACATTACAAGAATAAAGTCAAAATTACGAGAATAAAGTTGAAACATTACGAGAATAAAGTCGAAACGTTACGAGAAGTGTCAAAATTACGAGAATAAAGTCAAAATTACGAGAATAAAGTCTAAACATTACAAGAATAAAGTCAAAATTACGAGAATAAAGTTGAAACATTACGAGAATAAAGTCGAAACATTACGAGAATAAAGTCGAAACATTACGAGAATAATGTCAAAACATTACGAGAATAAAGTCAAAACATTACAAGAATAAAGTAAAAATTACGAGAATAAAGTCAAAAATTACGAGAATAAAATCGAAACATTACGAGAATAAAGTCGAAACATTACGAGAATAAAGTCGAAACGTTACGAGAATAAAGTCGAAAACGTTACGAGAATAAAGTCAAAATTACGAGAATAATGTCAAAACATTACGAGAATAAAGTCGAAGCGTTACGAGAATAAAGTCGAAACGTTACGAGAATAAAGTCGAAACGTTACGAGAATAAAGTCGAACGTTACGAGAATAAAGTCGAAACGTTACGAGAATAGTCAAAATTACGAGAATAAGTCAAAATTACGAGAATAAAGTCAGAATTACGAATAAAGTCAAAACATTACGAGAATAGTCAAAATTACGAGAATAAATCAAAATTACGAGAATAAAGTCGAAATGTTACGAGAATAGTCAAAATTACGAGAATAAAGTCAAAACATTACGAGAATAAAGTTGAAACATTACGAGAATAAAGTCGAAACGTTACGAGAATAGTCAAAATTACGAGAATAAATCAAAATTACGAGAATAAAGTCGAAATGTTACGAGAATAGTCAAAATTACGAGAATAAAGTCGAAACATTACGAGAATAAAGTCGAAACGTTACGAGAATAAAGTCGAAACGTTACGAGAATAAAGTCGAAACGTTACGAGAATAGTCAAAATTACGAGAATAAGTCAAAATTACGAGAATAAAATCAGAATTACGAGAATAAAGTCGAAACATTACGAGAATAAATCAAAATTACGAGAATAAAGTCGAAATGTTACGAGAATAGTCAAAATTACGAGAATAAAGTCAAAACATTACGAGAAGTCAAAATTACGAGAATAAAGTCGAAACATTACGAGAATAGTCAAAATTACGAGAATAAAGTCAAAATTACGAGAATAAAGTCAAAATTACGAGAATAAAGTCGAAACATTACAAGAATAAAGTTGAAACATTACGAGAATAAAGTCAAAACATTACGAGAATAAAGTCAAAATTACGAGAATAAAGTCGAAACATTACGAGAATAAAGTCAAAACATTACGAGAATAAAGTCAAAACATTACGAGAATAAAGTCAAAATTACGAGAATAAAGTTGAAACATTACGAGAATAAAGTCAAAACATTACGAGAATAAAGTCAAAATTACGAGAATAAAGTCGAAACATTACGAGAATAAAGTTGAAACATTACGAGAATAAAGTCAAAACATTACGAGAATAGTCAAAATGACGAGAATAAAGTCAAAATTACGAGAATAAAGTCAAAATTACGAGAATAAAGTCGAAACATTACAAGAATAAAGTTGAAACATTACGACAATAAAGTCAAAATTAAGAGAATAAAGTCTAAACATTACAAGAATAAAGTCAAAATTACAAGAATAAAGTCAAAACATTATGAGAATAAAGTCGAAACATTACGAGAATAAAGTCGAAACATTACGAGAATAAAGTAAAAATTAAGAGAATAAAGTCTAAACATTACAAGAATAAAGTCAAAATTACGAGAATAAAGTCGAAACGTTACAAGAATAGTCAAAATTCTGAGAATAAAGTCAAAATTACGAGAATAAAATCAAATTCTGAGAATAAAACATTACGAGAATAAAGTCAAAACATTACGAGAATAAAGTCGAAACATTACGAGAATAAAGTCGAAACATTACGAGAATAAAGTAAAAATTAAGAGAATAAAGTCTAAACATTACAAGAATAAAGTCAAAATTACGAGAATAAAGTCAAAATTACGAGAATAAAGTTGAAACATTACGAGAATAAAGTCGAAATTTACGAGAATAAAGTCGAAACATTACGAGAATAAAGTTGTAGCAATATTTTGAGAATAAAGTCAAAATTACGAGAATAAAGTCAAAACATTACGAGAATAAAGTCGAAATTACGAGAATAAAGTCGAAACATTACGAGAATAAAGTTGTAGCAATATTTTGAGAATAAAGTCAAAATTACGAGAATAAAGTCAAAACGTTACGAGAATAAAGTCGAAACATTACGAGAATAAAATCGAAATTCTGAGAATAAAGTCAAAATTACGAGAATAAAGTCGAAATTACGAGAATAAATTTGTAGCAATATTTTGAGAATAAAGTCAAAATTACGAGAATAAAGTCAAAGCGTTACGAGAATAAAGTCGAAACATTACGAGAATAAAATCGAAATTCTGAGAATAAAGTCAAAATTACGAGAATAAAGTCAAAATTACGAGAATAAAGTCAAAACATTACGAGAATAAAGTCGAAACATTACAAGAATAAAGTCAAAATTATGACAATAAAGTCAAAACATTACGAGAATAAAGTTTAAACATTACGAGAATAAAGTCGAAACATTACAAGAATAAAGTCAAAATTATGACAATAAAGTCGAAACATTACGAGAATAAAGTCAAAACATTACGAGAATAAAGTTGATATTACGAGAATAAAGTCGAAACGTTACGAGAATAAAGTTATAGCAATACTTTGAGAATAAAGTAGTAGGCCTATATTGCGTGAAGAAATGTTATTATTTTGAGACGGGGAATCAGTCAGTTAACCGATTTGGAGCCTAATTTAAACATCAGAATATTTCAGACGAACTATTTTTAATGTTAAATACATGTGAAGAATTAAAGTTTGGAGGCCACAAATGTTTTTTGCAGAGTAAGTGGAATTTTCACACGGTCCCTTGTGTACGGCAAGGCAACATCTTAGTTTGAGCTTTCTCAAAAGTTTCTCAAAATATTACTACGACTTTATTCTCGTAATGTTTCAACTTTATTCTCAAAATGTTTCAACTTTCTCAAAATATTGCTACAACTTTATTCTCGTAATGTTTTGACTTTATTCTCGTAATGTTTCGACTTTATTCTCGTAATGTTTCGACTTTATTCTCGTAATGTTTCGACTTTATTCTCAAAATATTGCTACAACTTTATTCTCGTAATGTTTCGACTTTATTCTCAATGTTTGACTTTATTCTCAAAATATTACTAAAACTTTATTCTTGTAATGCTTCGACTTTATTCTCAAAATATTGCTACAACTTTATTCTCGTAATGTTTTGACTTTATTCTCGTAATTTTGACTTTATTCTCGTAATGTTTCGACTTTATTCTCGTAATGTTCGACTATTCTCAATAATGTTTCGACTATTCTCGTAATGTTTCGACTTTATTCTCAAAATATTGCTAAAACTTTATTCTCGTAATGTTTCGACTTTATTCTCAAAATATTGCTACAACTTTATTCTCGTAATGTTTTGACTTTATTCTCGTAATTTTGACTTTATTCTCGTAATGTTTCGACTTTATTCTCGTAATGTTTTCGACTATTCTCGTAATGTTTCGACTTTATTCTCGTAATGTTTCGACTTTATTCTTGTAATGTTTCGACTTTATTCTCAAAATATTGCTACAACTTTATTCTCGTAATGTTTCGACTATTCTCGTAATTTTGACTTTATTCTCGTAATGCTCGACTTTATTCTCAAAATATTACTACAACTTTATTCTCGTAATTTTTACTATTCTCGTAACGTTTCGACTTTATTCTCGTAATGTTTTGACTTTATTCTCGTAATGTTTCGACTATTCTCGTAATTTTGACTTTATTCTCGTAATGTTTCGACTTTATTCTGAAAATATTGCTAAAACTTTATTCTCGTAATGTTTCGACTTTATTCTCAAAATATTACTAAAACTTTATTCTTGTAATGCTTTGACTTTATTCTCAAAATATTGCTAGAACTTTATTCTCGTAATGTTTCGACTATTCTCGTAATTTTGACTTTATTCTCGTAATGTTTTGACTTTATTCTCGTAATGTTTCGATTTTATTCTCAAAATATTACTACAACTTTATTCTCGTAATTTTGACTTTATTCTCGTAATTTTGACTTTATTCTTGTAATGTTTTGACTATTCTCGTAATGCTTCGACTTTATTCTCAAAATATTACTACAACTTTATTCTCGTAATTTTTACTATTCTCGTAATGTTTCGACTTTATTCTCGTAATGTTTTGACTTTATTCTTGTAATGCTTCGACTTTATTCTCAAAATATTACTAAAACTTTATTCTTGTAATGCTTCGACTTTATTCTCAAAATATTGCTAGAACATTATTCTCGTAATGTTTCGACTATTCTCGTAATTTTGACTTTATTCTCGTAATGTTTTAACTTTATTCTCGTAATTTTGACTTTATTCTCGTAACGTTTTGACTTTATTCTCGTAATGCTTCGACTTTATTCTCAAAATATTGCTAGAACTTTATTCTCGTAATGTTTCGACTATTCTCGTAATTTTGACTTTATTCTCGTAATGTTTTGACTATTCTCGTAATGCTTCGACTTTATTCTCAAAATATTACTACAACTTTATTCTCGTAATTTTTACTATTCTCGTAATGTTTCGACTTTATTCTCGTAATGTTTCGACTTTATTCTCGTAATGTTTCGACTTTATTCTTGTAATGTTTCGACTTTATTCTCAAAATATTGATACAACTTTATTCTCGTAATGTTTCAACTTTATTCTTGTAATGCTTCGACTTTATTCTCAAAATATTACTAAAACTTTATTCTTGTAATGCTTGACTTTATTCTCAAAATATTGCTAGAACATTATTCTCGTAATGTTTCGACTATTCTCGTAATTTTGACTTTATTCTCGTAATGTTTTAACTTTATTCTCGTAATTTTGACTTTATTCTCGTAACGTTTTGACTTTATTCTCGTAATGCTTCGACTTTATTCTCAAAATATTGCTAGAACTTTATTCTCGTAATGTTTCGACTATTCTCGTAATTTTGACTTTATTCTCGTAATGTTTTGACTATTCTCGTAATGCTTCGACTTTTATTCTCAAAATATTACTACAACTTTATTCTCGTAATTTTACTATTCTCGTAATGTTTCGACTTTATTCTCGTAATGTTTTGACTTTATTCTCGTAATGTTTCGACTTTATTCTTGTAATGTTTCGACTTTATTCTCAAAATATTGATACAACTTTATTCTCGTAATGTTTCAACTTTATTCTTGTAATGCTTCGACTTTATTCTCAAAATATTACTAAAACTTTATTCTTGTAATGCTTCGACTTTATTCTCAAAATATTGCTAGAACATTATTCTCGTAATGTTTCGACTATTCTCGTAATTTTGACTTTATTCTCGTAATGTTTTAACTTTATTCTCGTAACGTTTTGACTTTATTCTCGTAATGCTTCGACTTTATTCTCAAAATATTACTACAACTTTATTCTCGTAATTTTGACTTTATTCTCGTAACGTTTTGACTTTATTCTCGTAATGCTTGACTTTATTCTCAAAATATTACTACAACTTTATTCTCGTAATTTTACTATTCTCGTAACGTTTCGACTTTATTCTCGTAATGTTTTGACTTTATTCTCGTAATTTTGACTTTATTCTCGTAATGTTTTGACTTTATTCTTGTAATGTTTCGACTTTATTCTCAAAATATTGCTACAACTTTATTCTCGTAATGTTTCAACTTTATTCTTGTAATGTTTCGACTTTATTCTCAAAATATTACTAAAACTTTATTCTTGTAATGTTTCAACTTTATTCTCAAAATATTACTAAAACTTTATTCTTGTAATGTTTCGACTTTATTCTCAAAATATTACTACAACTTTATTCTCGTAATTTTGACTTTATTCTCGTAATTTTGACTATTCTCGTGCTTGTTCGACTTTATTCTCGTAATTTCGACTTTATTCTCGTAATGTTTTGACTTTATTCTCGTAATGTTTCGATTTTATTCTCAAAATATTACTACAACTTTATTCTCGTAATTTTGACTTTATTCTCGTAATTTTGACTATTCTCGTAACGGTTCGACTTTATTCTCGTAATTTCGACTTTATTCTCGTAATGTTTTGACTTTATTCTCGTAATGTTTCGATTTTATTCTCAAAATATTGCTAAAACTTTATTCTCGTAATGTTTCGACTTTATTCTTGTAATGTTTCGACTTTATTCTCGTAATGTTTTGACTATTCTCGTAATTTGACTTTATTCTCGTAATGTTTCAACTTTACTCGTAATTTTGACATTATTGTCGTAATGTTTTAACTTTATTCTCGTAACGTTTCGACTTTATTCTCGTAATGTTTCGACTTTATTCTCGTAATGTTTCGACTTTATTCTCAAAATATTGCTAAAACTTTATTCTCGTAATGTTTCGACTTTATTCTCAAAATATTGCTAAAACTTTATTCTTGTAATGCTTCGACTTTATTCTCAAAATATTGCTACAACTTTATTCTCGTAATGTTTTGACTTTATTCTCGTAATGTTTTAACTTTATTCTCGTAATTTTGACTTTATTCTCGTAACGTTTTGACTATTCTCGTAATGTTTCGACTATTCTCGTAATGTTTCGACTTTATTCTCGTAATGTTTCGACTTTATTCTCGTAATGTTTCGACTTTATTCTCATAATTTTGACTTTATTCTCGAAATGTTTTGACTTTATTCTCGTAATTTTTCGACTTTATTCTCGTAATGTTTCGACTTTATTCTCATAATTTTGACTTTATTCTCGTAATGTTTCAACTTTACTCGTTATTTTGACATTCTCGTAATGTTTCTACTTTATTCTTGTAATGTTTCTACTTTATACTGTAATTTTGACATTATTCTCGTAATTTTGATTTTTATTCTCAAAATATTACTGACTTTAATCTCGTATTGCTCAGACTTTAATCTCTTAATCTTAGATTTATTTATTTTTTATGTTACAGTTCAGGGCTTCCGTAGTTTTCAACATTGATAATAATCATAAATGTTTCTTAAGCATCAGATCCTCATATGAGAATGATGTGTGAAGGATCATGTGACACTGAAGACTGGAGTAATGATGATAAACTCAGCTTTGATCACAGGAATAAATTACACTTTACTATATATTCACATAGAAAACAGCTGATTTACATTATAATAATATTTCACTGTTTTTACTGTATTTTTGATCAAGTAAATGCAGCCTTGGTGAGCAGAAGAGACTTCTTTCAAAAACATTTTTAAAAATCTTTCTGACCCGGATTGTTTTTTTTTAGTATCCATACTGTCTTCTTAAACAGGCTTATTTACAAAGCCAACTTTTAACAACAGGTCCAGTTCACACAAGAAAAAACACAGCAAAGTATCCAATAAAGAGACTCCTGTGAGCAGAGCTTCTCCACTCGTCCTTAAATAAACCGTCAAGGATAAAAACCTCAATCAGGACTTGTTTTTGGTGTTTAGAGCAAAGATGAAAAATCTGCAACTCTGCTCGGCCCTCCAGAGACGTGAAGCTGCTGTGTGTGAAGCTTCTGATGTGCAAAAACGTTCGCCCATCACGGCCTGATGTGCAGAGAGGACTACAAGACAGACATTCACAGGTTGACTTCCCTGAAAAGTGTAAACACGAAGGCAAAACATGGCTCTGTTTATTTGAGCCGCCAGACACGTCGACGCGAGACATGACACTTTATCTGTCCCGTAGTGGCGTTCACGCACATTATCACAGATGAAGTGGATTAATGCATTTTGAAGTGTATTGTTGTAACACTTAACACAGTGCCTTATGTACAAGAATAAAGTTCAACACAATACTATTTAAATACCAATAAAATGAGGTCACAACACAATATAACATTAACTCTTGTGCTGTGTGAAAATCCTTTCCCTATTTTGGTGTTCCAGGTCAGAAATGTCCGGCCTTTTAAAGTGCTTGTAAATCTCTCATGCTATATTATAATCAAATACTGGATGTAATCTTTTAATTAGCACAGGTTTTGCATGTCTTTTTGGAGCTGACTGACTGTGGGCCTCATTAATCTGAGTTTATGCACCGCCATTTCTTTGAGGTGAGCTTGAGCTCAGGTCAGTGAGGCCTATGATCAGTCGGGTCCAGAACCAAATACAGAACCTGTGCTAATTGAAAGAAAACAAGTTGACACAAAGATCACTTAATCCTTTATTCATTCAAAATGGGACTGCTTTCTACAGTGACGTTATCTAGGACCTTTATACAGCGAGTAAAGACCCAGTTTATCCCTCACAGCCTCGTTTTCATCCGTGTTAAATTCACTGTAAACCCTAATGCGCTAAATAATTCATTGTTTTGAGTAAGTTAAACTTAAATTAAACAAATTAGTTTAACTTTTATGAGTATTTAGAACTTTCTTTTACTTTGGACTTCACAGAACTAACACATTTGAAGTAATCTGAATACTTGTTTCTTTTAATTTAGACAAAACTAAATTTAACTGAAACTGGGCTGGGATTTCTATTTCCCAGCATGCTTTGCCATGGCACTCTAAAGGGAGTTGTGGTGTTTTTTGTAGGGTTAACATCATGGTGACGAGTGGTGCATGAGCTTAGTTTGAGAACAGGGGCCATATTCACAAAACTTAGCTTTTATCATAGCACTAGGAGTTCTCCTAAACAGCAATAAAAGTTCTTAGTTAGTTTTTTTCCCCTTAAAGCCTATTCACAAAGCTGCTGAGAGCAACTTTTACTAAGGAACACAGAGAAGTCTTAAGTTAAGAGCGAGGGCGGGGTTGACCTCGTTGCTATGGACGATGTCATCACGCTTACCGACTATGACCACAGTGATTGGCTGATTCCAAGCTGAGGCTGAAGCAATAAAGTATAGAAAATGAGTAGCGCACAGTTGTTCCGCCAGGGCACGGAACGGAGCGTTCACACTTGTCAAACGAACCAGGCTTTGGGGGTATGGTTGAGGACAGTGTGAGTACACCCTTAGAGCAAAAATGTAGGAGTCCTAAAATTAGGACTAAGAGTTTCTCCTAAATCAGCAAGTTAGGAGCTACTTTTAGCCTTAAGATATTTTGTGAATACGGCCCCAGATGTTATATATTCTATACTGTCATTCTCATCAATGTTAATTTTGACAGCCAATTTTGATTTAGTTTTAGTCATCAGGACAGAAACATTATATTACAGAAACGTTTTAACTTTAGAATCCTATCTTATCTGTTTGGTAACCCTGGCAATCTCAGTTAGGACAAAAGCTATTACAGAATGACATTTCTTAAGTGCATAATCTTATCTTAAGTATGGATAGGAAACGGGTATTACAGAAGCATCCTAACTCGACAAAAAAAAAATCCTAAAAGCTGTCTTAACTTTAGGACAACCCCACTGGTGTCCTAACTTCAAACCTTTTTGAAATCTAACAGGTAAAGCTTGGTACATACTCCACAAGAACAAAGAAATTTGTTTGTTTTCTCAAGGTGGCAAGAACAAGAACAAAGTTCGTTCTGGCCAGGACATTCCATACATGTCGTTTCTCCGCATTAACCCCGCCCATTTTACATTTCTGACCAATCACACAATAGTTCTCGGACACCCACAGTGCCAAGAACAAGCTGCGAGAACTCCCAAACCAGGGCTGCGAGAACAAAATGACATAGTTTTATTCTCGCAGCCCTGGGAGCGAGAACTTTTTTCTCTGTTCTTGCAGAGTATGTAATGGCCTTAAAAATCACAGTACAAAAGCCTTTTTCGAGAATGACGTTACATTTATTAATTACACAAGATTAGCTACGTTTGATGGTGGTGCTTTGATGATAAATACTCGTGAATAATTACACGAGACACATGATTTTGCAGTTAGTTGAGGAATTGCGACCAACATTACAGAGGCCAACGAGCCGTCATGGAGCATTATTCTTCAAGTGACTAGCGCCTTACGTTTTTCTTTTCGTTTTTTTTTTTTCAAAAGGCGATTTATAAAGCAGGCTTTAACATTTCAATGGAGCTTATCAACATTTCAATCTCTGCTGAACTGAAATTAAAAGCACGCTGTTATTTCTCCATTTTGATTTTAGGTTTACCTCAGAAGAAGTTTGCTTAAGTTGATTACCGAACTCAATGGAGCGGTTTCAACTTTCCTAACTACAGATAAGAGGAGATTTTGTAAGATAGGATAAGAATCCCAGTTAAGATTTGCTTCTGTAATACGAAATTGTGAAAAATCCTAAATTAATTTACCATGTCTTAAGTTAAGACCTAAGATAGAAAGTTTCTGTAATACACCCCCTGAATTAGCCTGACGTCGTCATACTCGATTCTAGTCAGAATATGAGTCTGATGCTACTCCATTGGGCTGTGATTATGGGGCGTGTTTCAGCCGAACCAGGAAAGACCTCAACTGGATAGATCTACAACCAATCAGAGCAACGGAGCGACACATAGTTGTCAGCAGAACTCAACTGTACACACGCTGGAAGAAGTAGAAGAAGAAGAGTTGCCGGTGTTGTAAAAGAATTTAAGGATACACGGGTACTTACCAACACGATCATCATTTTTGAGAGAAATGCATATACGAACAAGTTCTCCATTTAGGATTAGAACGAATTCAACCCAAGCGCTCTTTGGTGACGTGGATGATTACGTTAGTGTTTATCATCTGCCCATCATCGCATAAAGCCCGCCCTGACAATCTGATTGGTCCGAACAGCTCCTGTTTGGGCATAGCTGCTCCACAACGGATCAAGTCCAGACCAACTCAAATGCAGGGCTAAATTTCACTGGCATCCAGGCTACCCCTGAATTGTTTTAGTTTTAGTCAACTAAAATCTGATGGGTTTAGTTAAATTGTAATGCATTAATTAATCTCTAAAATGTCCACACCCATTATATATTCCTGGAGAAAACATCTATTAACCTGTTGATATGAATGATATTAAAGTTTGAACATGCAACACAGACACAGGTTTAATCGCTGTGACATATAACATGTCTTTATTAATCTTAATATGAAATAAAACCACTTCTCCTAAAGAAGAACATATGGTCTTCTTTTCAATGAAGAACTTGCAACTTGTCAAGCAGACATATTTATTTGAATAAATTAAATATAATTAATCCTTATGAAAGTTATTACAGAGCAGTGAATGCTTTTCTCTTTTTCTTTTGTCGTTTTATTAATATTAAGGGCACAGATTTATTACGCTGTCACTTTAAGACCGAATGCACGCACTGACACACATGCGATATTCTCACATTCTAGTTTACATTCTCTTAAGACGTGTGTTTACCTGAATACTTTACAAAGCGGACCTTTTGACATAATGTTGTGTGAATTTATCCATTCAGACGCGAAAGACAGCTGACTTCAGTACTCGCGCGCTGTAAGAGGCAGCTTTCTGTGTGTGCGCGCACAGAAAACTCTTTCAGCGACATCACGCTTATTCAGATCTATCCATACGTTTGCTCTTCTCTCACTCCCAGACGTTTACATTTTTGAACATTTTATGAGACACAAGTTTCCACTTCTAAAAATATTTAAGTTGAGAATACATGATGGTTTTAAGGTAAACGTATTAATTTGCTTACTCAAGTATTTAAAGCTTTATTTTTATTTTTTATATTTAAAGCCACAATATGTCATTTTTCACTGTTAGTGGTCTCCTATTCAAAACAATTGATTTGCCAGAGCTTTTATTCTGCCGCAGACGAGCGCTTCCTCTTCTTCCGCTCGTGTGTGTGTGTGGAGGAACGCAGCGCTGCTTTATCATATTACACACATCTGAGTGTGTTAAAGTTTCTGTCCATCAATGATCTAAACAGTTGCTCACCTGTCTAATAAAACACATCCTATATTAAAGCAGCTTTGGCGTTTCCATGGAAATTGAGGGTAACGCGGGTATGATGTCATTGAAAGCAGTTTTAATTTTGTTGACGAATAATTTTCATCAACAAACTTTTTTCACTGACGAAAACAAGACGACAACTAAAAGTCTGAATGACAAACTATGCCGAAAATCTACTGTCATTTTCATCAACGAATAAAAACAAGATGAACATGTTAGATAGGGACGATTAGGGAAGAATCCCGTCAGAACTGATGTCCTGTAATAGACGCGCTCATTTGAATTGTAGCGTGCGGATCAACCGCGGGAAAACACGGCTGTTGAGCTTCTACAGGGTGTATAACACACATTTATGACAGGAATGTTTATGAACTAATTCCAATGAATAATGACAATGTTTACTTAATGTTTATATAGTAATGTTTGAGACGGTTGTAACAAAGCATATTTTATCTCCCTCATCTGAATGAGCAGCTGCAACTGCAATAGTAAGGCGCAGACATTTCAAAATAAGAGTCCTGGTGTATTTCGAGCTTATTTATAATTAAAAGTCACGCATTATATTTACGTTTTTGGTTACACAATACACTATTTAATTTCATTCCCATTTAATTCATAGTCAGGGGAAAGACTAAGAACAGTATTGGACACATATTATTCAATAAAGTAACAGGGTTATAATAAAAACAATTATAACCATTAAAATAATATATTGTTATAAATAATATGTTAATATGTTATAATAGTTAACTAAAACCATAAAAAAATCATTACTTAAATAAATGTTAACTGATATAAAAATTTAAAATAAATTATTTGAAGCTTCAGCTTAACCTGATATACTAACTAAAACAGAAATACAAAATTATAAAAACTATATAGATGTTTTAAAAAATAAACAACATGCATTCAGTAACAGTCGGTTATGTAATGCTTAAGTGCTCAGTTAATGCATTACAATTGAACTAAAATCATTTGATATTTAGTCGACTAAAACTAAAAACAATTCAGGTGACTAAAATATGACTAAAACTAAATGGCATTTTAGTCAAAAGACTATGACTAAAACTAAATCAAAATTTGCTGTCAAAATGAACACTGATTGATAGGCGACTACCAATAATAATTCTCTGTATTTAAACATGCCTGGAATCATTTGGGATTCAACAAACTATATAACACTGTTCTAGTGGTTTTTGGATATTTTAATCCAAAAAACGTACATATTGTGCCTTTAAGATCAATTAAAATGTACGAGTACAAAATAAAATGATGTTTTTGAGGTCTATTAGGTCTATTCAAAGGATGCAGCCTCTGAATTGGGACACTGATTGGTCTGCACAGTGACACTTGAATTCAAACACCATAGAAGACACGGAGGAAACATTTGGTGATGGTGCAGAAACATTCCTGTCCTTTACACTCACCTTAGTAGGTGTCTTGTTGCTCGTGGGAATCCTCCTCGCGGCCATTGCAACCAGAGCACACATGAAGGCGGAGGAAAAGAGGATGGCGCTGAACACCAGGACCCAGGGGAGAGAGCACAGGTAGCAGGGCCCGCCGGCGGAGGTGCACACCAGCACGTGGAGGGCAGAGCCTAACAGACACAGCAGGTAGAAGGGCAGAGAGAGCAGAGACGACGCCAGCGGGACGTCCACAACCGCCTCCCTGCTCAACGCCTCCGGCATGGCCAGCAAGAGCAAGAACAGCACCTGGAGAGACACACACAAGGGCTCGGCTTACCGCTTATATTAACATCTGTCTTGGGTGATGCCATCACAAACGGTCATTCGAGACCGATAGCGGTTTTACAGCTGGTATTAAGGCTGTTGTAAATGATTTTCAAGGGATATCACTCATAAAATGGCTGGCAGATATCACTGAAATGGCTGTCCTGAGAAATCACACACACAACTCTGTGACAACACAAAACCCTGTAAACAGCAAAAAGGAATCAGAACGTTCTTAGCCAATCAGAAATGCTCTCTGCTTGTCATTCAAATCTGGGTTTGCCGACACTGGATTGGCCGATGTCAATGGAGAAATGGCGTTTAAGTCAGCAAAATAGCTGAAATCCCTTACAATGGTTTAGAGCTTCTCCAGTGACTACTTTTGATACTCAGACAGGCATACACACATCCGTCAGACAATAAATGGTGTTGCAATAAGTACTTACATGCAGATAATATATACATGCAGTGGTGGCCAAAATGATCAGATGACTTGGTATCTGAGAATGGCATCTGAACAGTATTTATGTCCTACAGCCTTCACTGTGCGTTCACGTAAGCGCCGGAAGTGATCTCTCGCGCGTATCTCAACACCAGATTGTGTACATTGACCTCACTCACCGGAAGTGATCGCGTGCTCAAGGCTGTTGGACAAAGTGGCGTCTAGAGGTAAAAAAAAAAAAAAAGACATAAATACTATTCGGTTTCTCACACAAACCAATCGTTCCGTGTCTTAAGACATCAATGTGTCGTCACAAGCCTCAGGGTTTAATATGGATTTGTATGTGTATGTTTTTTTACTCTCATGGTTCTCATACTCTCATGTGTTACCATTCACATCATTATACAACTGACAGACTGCAACGGTTGGAGTTAAAAATCTTCATTTGTGTTCTACTGAAGAAACAAAGTGCCCATCTGCCCTGGGGATAAGCCGATAAACATCACATTTTCATTTTTGGGTGAACTGTCCCTTTAAAGACACTCGTTGTTGTTTCCCTTGTGCTGTCGAGCTATTGTATAAACGCAATATCACACGAGTAGCCGTGCGATATGGATGTATATCAGCACGGATATGATTAGGCTACCTACTGCCGAATCACAGCCGTGCTGGTATACAGCCATATTGCACTGCTACTTGTGTGATACTGTTCATATGCACCGATCAGGCCTAATATTGTGTTGGTCCCCCTTTTGCAGCCCCATACGCAACAAACTGCGATGCACTGTGTATTCTGACACCTTTGTAACACATCAACTTTGAGGACAAAATGTTCACTTGCTGCCTAATATATCCCACCCACTAACAGGAGCTGTGATGAAGAGATCATCAGTGTTATTCACTTCACCTGTCATAATGTTATGGCTGATCGGTGTATATTTTGAAGAAATATTAACCTCTTCATCAGAAGGGTGGTCCACGAGGGTTGCACAGGCTTAGGGGAAATTAATGATGGTGTTTGTCTCAAGTGTATTCATAAACAACCCTAAAGAAAGACTCCTATGAATGTAGACGTTATTTACTCGAGAACACAAGTGGCAGGAGGAAGACTCAATCATTTTTTTCGACAGTCAAGAAAGGGTTTCACGTATATCTCAAGCTCTGGGAGATTTTTGATAAAAGCATGAGAGCGGGGCTTTAAAAGAGGACACACGCTGATGTGTGCTTGCCTCCGACTCCCAACAATGAACCGCCAGTCAAACGCCGGCTTTGAAACACACTCGCTCTTTTCTCGCCCCCATCAGGTTCACTCGCTCACGGCTGTCTTCGCTGACATCTCTACGGGTTGTTACATTTGTGCTGTGAACGACATGTGGAAAAGTGACAGACAAAAAAACAAAACCTAAAAAAAAAAAAGTTCTCTCTCAGAACTCGAGCTCAGAGGGTCAGAATCCGCCTTGTTAATATTTAACAGAGAAAAGACACAAACTGCCAATCGTCTGAGATAAAAGCTTGTGGAAACTAGATTGAGCATAAAGGACAAAAACAATACGTGAACGACGGGAGGCTGGAAAATAATCCAGCTGAAAGAAACGGGAACATAATTGTTCTATTTAGCAGTGGTTTTAAGTCAAAATGAAATAATAACTGGCTGTATTTACGTTCATAAAACATGTTCCTGGTGCATTTTGTTACGATCAGGCATCATGAGCCAACAATGAACACTCTTAATTTACAAATAAACTTGATCATTTTTAGCTCATGTTCATTCATACATCAAATTATGTTATTTATACAACTTGACAGGCACTGCTGTTCAAAAGTAAGATTTTTAAAGCTTTTGAAAGAAGTCTCTTCTGCTCACCGACGCTGCATCTTCAGTGTCACAAGATCCTTCAGAAATCATTCTCATATGACGATTTGATGCTCAAGAAACATTTAAAACATGCTTCATATTTTTGTTGAAACTGTGATACATTTTTTATTTTATTGACAGCATTTATTTGACAGAAATCTTTTGAATTTCCACAAATGAACCAAGATGAATAAATGCTGTAAAGGTATTTTTACTGCATTAGTGTTATTCTAAAGAATAACCTAGATGTTTGTTTTGAACAACATATCAGTTTTATGCGCTAACTCTTCTTTTCAGATGGCGACACCATCGTATTTGGACAGGACTAGTCGTCCCTGAGGAGGTCAGGTCAATTTGTTTCACAGCTGTACCTTGTGTTTTCAATCCCGTCCAAATTTAACACGTCTGTGTTTTTCCTCACACAGCCTGTATAAGAGTTAGAGAGCACCTGTAATTGCCCAGTGTTTTTGGAAACCTCTGGAGTCCACTAATGCGGCTCAGAAAGGAATGGCTACAGTGGTTCATTTTCACAACACTTCTCCTCGTTTATTTTGACCTTTTGTCCAACACTGTGACTAAAGCTAATTGGTGCACTTCATTATGGCATGGACCTTTTGCCAGCATGCTGGGTGAAGCTGGCCAATCGGTTGTTCGATTCATCAAGCATGTAAACTCAGATTCTTGTGGTCAGCACCATTAGTAGTCTTGTTAGCAACTTGCATTTATGGTTGTCAGAAACAGTTTTCAGGTCGCAATTCTGCAAAAAAAAAAAGCTGCTAACCATATAATCATGCATTTGAAATAACAAAATCAACTTCTTAAATGGAAGGAGAAAATTATTCATATATTTTGCCATGGATGGATGGATGGATGATTGTTAAATGATGTTATCTCACGCTTGACCTCAAGAGAAGAAGACTTACACAAGCAGACTGTACTACCTTCAATAACAAGGAAACACATTCTGTTGGGGAAGTATAGTGGGTTATAATACACTGATATAACATTATGACCACTGACAGATTATCTCTTCATCACGGCTCCTGTTAGTGGGTGGGATATATTAGGCAGCAAGTGAACATTTTGTCCTCAAAGTTGATGTGTTAGAAGCAGGAAAAATGGGCAAGCGTAAGGATTTGAGCGAGTTTGACAAGGGCCAAATTGTGATGGCTAGACGACTGGGTCAGAGCATCTCCAAAACTGCAGCTCTTGTGGGGTGTTCCCGGTCTGCAGTGGTCAGGATCTATCAAAAGTGCTCCAAGGAAGGAACAGTGGTGACGAGCTACTGGAGCTCAAACTGCTCAAGAAGTTAATGCTGGTTCTGATAGAAAGGTGTCAGACTCTGAATACACCTAGTGGGGGTCTATTGGAATCCATGCCTCGACGAGTCAGGGCTGTTTGGGCAGCAAAAGGGGGGCCAACACAATATTAGGATGCTATGCCTGATCGTGTATAATGGACTTTGCTGTAGAAAGACATCGTTTTTCTTCCATTCATTTCTCCCATAGGGATTTTTTTTAAAAAGTCTTTGTTAAAACGTTATAAACATGAACCTCACCTGCGAGGAGAATCACAACATTACAAACATTACAAAGCAAAAAAGTATTTAAAATCAGACAAAAAGACAAAGACTTGTGAGCTTATCGGCTTCAGTGAGAGAAAGAACTACAATCCCATGATGCATTGCAAACAGAATAATCAAATTAAAAACTATGGAGAAACAAAAGTGTTGATTATATAAACAAAATTTATTTATACAAGTTTATTACAAAATATGCATATATAGTCAAATATTTAAGTATCTTGAGAGCTTAGAGAGACTCGATCATGTCATTCGCAGTGCTACGTGGGCGGAGCTAAAGAACTCTTTTAGTACGTTTTGCTTGCCTCGACTCTGATTGGTGGAATTTTCTGTACAGCATCATAGGTAAAAAAGCATCTTTTTATTATATATAATTATTTTTTTTTTTTAAACCTACGCAGAACCATTTAATGTATTAACAACCTCATAGCTCACAGTAGAGCTGTCTTTAAAGGTTTATAAGCTATCGTTCAAAGTCAATTTCCCTATGGAGTTTGTACACAATCTGACTTTTGCTGACAAATAAACGGGAATTTATCGGTCCAGGTAACACAGAGAAATAGTCAATGTAACAATACAAAGCGAGGTGGAAATCGACAAACGTATACTTGTGTCAGTTCTTAAAGTGACAGTGCATTGTTTACTCTCTCTCCTCATGCTGTTCTAAACCGGTAAACTACAGTATTGCTATAAAATAAGCATGCAAAATAATAAGTTGTTACACTCTTTTCCAGGCCAGCTGAACAGATCACCGGGAATGATACATACTATAAGCGTGTGAGCTAAAGACCTTTTCCAGTCACAGTTCAACAGTTGTATTTGCTAAGTGCAATCCATTACTGAAGTACTACAGTCTTCAAACAGTCGATACCTCATCCGGTCAATGAGATCTAAAGGACACGGTGTCCACTGGGATGCGGGACTGGAGAATGTCAGAAGGTTTGAGGTCACATGAGACGGAGAAACCCAGTCTCCTTTCCTCAAAGAGGATTGGAAGAGATTTTCAGAGCTTAAGGCCTTAAAATGGGATGTGCATAACTATATATTTTCAAAATCGACTAGTCTAGATCATACAACTAGTTGTAGCGAAATCCTGATTAGGCTCATCTAGTTAGACATGATTTTACTGATATACTCTACCGTTCAACAGTTTGGGGTCGATAATATTTTAAAGAAGACTATTGTGCTCACCTAAGCTGCATTTATTTGCTCAAAAATACAGTAAATATATAATGAAGAATTATTAGAGTTTAAAATAGCTGTTGTCTATGTCAAGGGTTCTGCAGGTTTTGTGAAGGTGAATTTAAGACATTTTTAAGACCAAATAAAGAAAATCCAAGGAATAAATTGAAAGGAACATCACACGTCAATATGTTCTCTAAATGTGAATGTCTAAGAAGCACACAATGAGTTGCATTAGCGACACTTCAAAGTCTTACAGTGCAAATATCTAAAAGTTTTTAATAAAAATAACATTTTTATACAATTTTATAATTTTATGCTTAAAACGAGAACAAATATCTGCCAATGGGTTCAGAAAAATCAACTTAATTCAACTGAAAAAGTAATTTTCATACCATTGACAGATACTGTTTTAAGCATAAACTCACAAAGTTTTGTTCAATTTATCAGAAAACATACATTTCTTCATTTAAATGTATCTTAATTTAGGGCTGTTTACATATTTGGACTGGAAAACAAAAATCCTGAGGAAGATTTATTCAGTGCATGTAATTTAATTTAGAGCCCTATGAATATTTTTGTTTTTGCTTTAATGGTTAAATGAATGAATGAATGAAGTTCATTCATTTTTGTAGTCAAAAAGCATGTCTAATTAAAATCATGAAACATGAATACAATTTAACAGCAATTTATTAAAAGTTTAACAAAAATACATTTGTAGGGCCCTATGAAATACATTTTATTTTTTCTCAAATTTGCATTTATTTTTTTTACCAAATTCTGTGTTTTTTGTTTTTTTCCGGTGAGTAAATGATGACAGGATTTTCTTTTTTGGGTGAACTGTCCCTTTAAGTGTACTGACCGCAGGGCTCGGCATTGAGCCTCGTCATGTGTCTGTCCTTCAGACAAGTCAATCGATCATTCACTTGTCCGAGTAAAAAGGTTGCTTGTCCAGAAAACATAGGATTTTTTTGTTGTGTTAATCAAATTTATTCTGAAGCAATATTCTCATCAGTGTTCTATCAGCTATGACATATTTCAGTCTACATATTTGTGATAACCCCGAGTGCTTTTTTACCCCGAGTCTCTATTCACACCAAGTGCAAATAGCGTGCCTTGTTGGCAAGTGCTATTCACTCTAGCTCCGCCAAACAATGCCTGGTTGGGCCAAACAAGATAAAAAAACAAACAAAAAAAAACAAGTGTATTTCAACGTCTTCAGTGATGTAGTCAGTAGCGAATAAGGCTCAAGGATCTGTTTCGACGCGATCGACCTGGGTTCGAATCCGCCTTTTGCCGAGCTCATTCTTCCCATCACATATCACATCGGAAAGGCATTTACTTTCAATAAAAATGAAGAAAATGTTCTAAAAATGGAAATAAAGTGCCTAATGAAATGTTTAATAATAGTAAAAGCATTTATAGGGTTAGGGGCAGGTGTACGGAGGGATTGTATTGTCCCTTTAAGGTGGCATCCATTTAATAATTTTAATAAATATAATCATTTGCACTCTGTTATTATTGCATCCTGTTAATGTACAACAATACTGAGGTGCAAATAGTATGTATCCGTCAAAATAAAGTATAAATAGAATCTAATTACTATTTACACATACTGCAAAGAACTGCTACGTTTACATATCACTATTTTCACTTAGTAAATAGCATCTACAGCTATGTGCACTTACTGTAAATATCTATCGAATAAGAAAATATGCTAATTTCACTGAGTGTAAATAAAATCTAGTTGCTATTTACACGGTGTAAATAGCATCTATCGTTATTAGTGTTATTTATTTTATTAAATGTATGCTTTAGTCTTTCATTTTAAATTCTTAACTTTGATCAATGAATTTAATTAGAATAATAAGACACTACAGGGTGTTACAATTAACATTTACACTGAAAATTTCAATTGCATAAAATATTTTTTGAAAATACAAATGTGAATATACAGTAAAGTGTGATTTATTCCTGTGATCAAAGCTGAGTTTATCATCATTACTCCAGTCTTCAGTGTCACATGATCCTTCATAAATCATTCTCATATGAGGAGTTGAAATATAAATCTTTTGTAACATTATAAATTACTGAATAAAATTATTAACATGAACATGAGTCTGCATCTGTTTCCCCACCTCCAGGACTGAAAAAGGAAAGTCATTTATCACATATTGATGAGCGTTATGAAATATAAAGACAAGCATCTTTACAGGAATATCATGTACTGATGAATCATGCACAAAAAGACCAGGGCTCTAAGAAAGCAAACCGGGTCAGTTATGATCCCATGTTGACTTAGGAAATAAGAAAGAGTGGAAATCATGAATAGTGAACTGAAGGAATGAACTTCGGAGCGCCAACAACCGGCACCAGGCTGGATCTGAACTCCGCCGTGAGGGCTGGCGCGCTCTTTATTGTTAATTAGAGAGAAGAGAGGGACTAATTAAGCTCATAATGAGTTGGCAGGGTGAGGGGTGTAAATGAGACGAGAGGCTGCAGTCCTTCAAACTCAGACATTGATCCTCCTTCACGGCACTGTAGGACCGCCAGACTCTCAACTCACGTCTCACCGCCGGTCAGCGCATTACGGGCCGATGGGAGAAAAGGAACGAAATAGAAATATATAGAGACATCTCAGTTAATTTGACAACAACAAAGCTGCAAGACATTGTACTAGGGCAAAAAAAATAAAAATAAATCCACACATTTTTCCACAAATTTCCAGTAGACCAAAAAGACAAGACAATAATTCTACAAAAATGGTGCACAAATATAGCCTGACAAGCCAGACCCACATCAAGATGTTGGGTCTGGGAACTCACCATTGGCAGGGCTCAATCCGATAAACGCTTGTAATAGGATAGGATAGCGCTACAACCAACCAGAGTGCTATCAGAGGTGAGACAACAATCACAAGCGGGTTGTGGCTGAGTCCCATGTGTTTTCCCACCAGCGGCTCAAGTTGATAGATTAAACTTTTGCTGTATCCAGTCAGCAAAACTCCGAACACATCTTCCTTTTTCATGAAGGGAGCCCACGGACTCTATCCATGATGTGATTGGCCTGACCAGAGTTTGGTTTTTCCAGCTCACAAGCAAACAGAGAGTTGCTAGACGCCCTGGCTGCAAATTAAATTTGCTGCCGCTAGGGTGTGTCTAGATTTCTAGGCTAGTACAAATAGGCTTCATGGAAAATAAAGATTCTAATTTACTAAAATTATTTGTACTCATATATTTTTAGTGGCTAATGGTGGATACAAACCCGATTCCCAAAAAGTTGGGACACTGTACAAATTGTGAATAAAAACAGAATGCAATGATGTGGAAGTTTCAAATTTCAATATTTTATTCAGAATACAACATAGATGACATATCAAATGTTTAAACTGAGAAAATGTATCATTTTAAGGGAAAAATAAGTTGATTTTAAATTTCATGGCATCAACACATCTCAGAAAAGTTGGGACAAGGCCATGTTTCCCACTGTGTGGCATCCCCTCTTCTTTTTCTAACAGTCTGCAAACGTCTGGGCACTGAGGAGACAAGTTGCTCAAGTTTAGGAATAGGAATGTTGTCCCATTCTTGTCTAATACAGGCTTCTAGTTGCTCAACTGTCTTAGGTCTTCTTTGTGGCATCTTCCTCTTTATGATGCTCAAATGTTTTCTATGGGTGAAAGATCTGGACTGCAGGCTGGCCATTTCAGTACCGGATCCTTCTTCTACACAGCCATGATGATGTAATTGATGCAGTATGTGGTCTGGCATTGTCATGTTGGAAAATGCAAGGTCTTCCCTGAAAGAGACGACGTCTGGATGGGAGCATATGTTGTTCTAGAACTTGGATATCCCTTTCAGCATTGATGGTGCCTTTCCAGATGTGTAAGCTGCCCATGCCACACGCACTCATGAACCCCATCCCATCAGAGATGCAGGCTTCTGAACTGAGCGCTGAGAACAACTTGGGTTATCCTTGTCCTCTTTACTCCGGATGACATGGCGTCCCAGTTTTCCAAAAAGAACTTCAAAGTTTGATTGGTCTGACCACAGAACAGTTTTCCACTTCCAGTCCATTTTAAATGAGCCTTGGCCCAGAGAAAACGCCTGCGCTTCTGGATCATGTTTAGATATGGCTTCTTTTTTGACCTATAGAGTTTTAGCCGGCAGCGGCGAATGGCACGGTGGATTGTGTTCACCAACACCGTTTTCTGGAAGGATTCCTGAGCCCATGTTGTGATTTCCATTACAGTATCATTCCTGTATGTGATGCAGTGCCGTCTAAGGGCCCGAAGATCACGGGCATCCAGTATGGTTTTCCGGCCTTGACCCTTACGCACAGAGATTGTTCCAGATTCTCTGAATCTTTGGATGATATTATGCACTGTAGATGATGATAACTTCAAACTCTTTGCAGTTTTTCTCTGAGAAACTCCTTTCTGATATTGCTCCAGTATGTTTGGCTGCAGCATTGGGGGAATTGGTGATCCTCTGCCCATCTTGACTTCTGAGAGACACTGCCACTCTGAGAGGCTCTTTTATACCCAATCATGTTGCCAATTGACCTAATAAGTTGCAGATTGGTCCTCCAGCTGTTCCTTATATGTACATTTAACTTTTCCGGCCTCTTATTGCTCCCTGTCCCAACTTTTTTGGAATGTGTAGCTCTCATGAAATCCAAAATGAGCCAATATTTGGCATGACATTTCAAAATGTCTCACTTTCAACATTTGATATGTTATCTATATTCTATTGTATAAAATATAAGTTTATGAGATTTGTAAAATACTGCATTCCTTTTTTATTCACAATTTGTACAGTGTCCCAACTTTTTTGGAATCGGGTTTGTATAATGTCAGTATGAATATATAATGTATTTAATTAATACTTTTATTCAGCAAGAAAGCATTAAATTGATCTGAAATAAATGATCATGAAATAAATGCTGTTCTTTTGAACTTTCTATTCATCAAAGCATCCAGAAAATGGTATTGGTGATGGTTTCCACAACAATATGAAGCAGCTCAACTGTTTTCAACACTGATAATAATCATAACTGTTTGTTGAGCATCAGATCCTCATATGAGAATGATTTGTGAAGGATCATGTGACACTGAAGACTGGAGTAATGATGATAAACTCAGCTTTGAGCACAGCAATAAATCACACTTTACTATTCACATAGAGAACAAATTATTTACATTATAATAATAATGTATTTTTGATCAAATAAATGAAGCCTTGATGAGCATAAAGAGACAATTTACTCATGCATTTTACTCAAAACTCCCTTAAAAAAATTAGATATACATATACACACACACACACACACATATATACACTCACCTAAAGGATTATTAGGAACACCATACTAATACTGTGTTTGACCGCCTTTCGCCTTCAGAACTGCCTTAATTCTACGTGGCATTGATTCAACAAGGTGCTGAAAGCATTCTTTAGAAATGTTGGCCCATATTGATAGGATAGCATCTTGCAGTTGATGGAGATTTGTGGGATGCACATCCAGGGCACGAAGCTCCCGTTCCACCACATCCCAAAGATGCTCTATTGGGTTGAGATCTGGTGACTGTGGGGGCCATTTTAGTACAGTGAACTCATTGTCATGTTCAAGAAACCAATTTGAAATGATTCCAGCTTTGTGACATGGTGCATTATCCTGCTGGAAGTAGCCATCAGAGAATGGGTACATGGTGGTCATAAAGGGATGGACATGGTCAGAAACAATGCTTAGGTAGGCCGTGGCATTTAAACGATGCCCAATTGGCACTAAGGGGCCTAAAGGGCCTTCATTCATAAGACGACGCCATTACAACACATATTTAAAAGATACTGTCTTTTCAGTATAATTTGGAGAATAACTGTGAAATTACTACAATATAAAAATATTTAAAAAGTCAGATCGCGATTAACTACAGAAAAAAATGTGTGATTAATACGTAATTTTTTTAATCGATTGACAGCACTATATATATATATATATATATATATATATATATATATATATATATATATATATATAGATCCGCATTACATTATGACCACTGAGAGGTGAAGTGAATAACACTGATTAGTGGGTGGGATATATTAGGCAGCAAGTGAACATTTTTCCCTCAAAGTTGATGTGTTAGAAGCAGGAAAAATGGGGATTTGAGGGAGTTTGACAAGGGCCAAATTGTGATGGGTCAGAGCATCTCCAAAACTGCAGCTCTTGTGGGGTGTTCCCGGTCTGTAGTGGTCAGGATCTATCAAAAGTGCTTCTTCTCAGGATGAACGCGCTCTCACCTGCAGGATGAAGATCATGCCCATGATCATGGAGTACATGTCGTATTTGCCCAGCTGTTTGCTCAGAGCTGAGCTCATGGCCTTCAGGGCCTCCAGATACTGTTTGAGAACCTTCTTGCCCATGTTGCTCAGAACCTCCGACGTGTTTCCATCCACGTAGAGCTTCATCCAGCTTCCGTGAGACTTCTCTGCCACGCGAAACAGCTCGTAACCGTCCTCTGTGTGAGAGAGAGAGAGAGAGAGAGAGAGAGAGAGAGAGAGAGAGAGAGAGAGAGAGAGAGAGACAGAGAGAGAGACAGAGAGAGAGACAGAGAGAGAGAGAGAGAGAGAGAGAGAGAGAGAGAGACAGAGAGAGAGACAGAGAGAGAGAGAGAGAGAGAGAGAGAGAGAGAGACAGAGAGAGAGAGAGAGACAGAGAGAGAGAGAGAGAGAGAGACAGAGACAGAGACAGAGACAGAGAGAGAGAGAGAGAGAGAGAGAGAGAGAGAGAGAGAGAGAGAGAGAGAGAGAGAGAGAGAGAGAGAGAGAGAGAGAGAGAGACAGAGACAGAGAGAGAGAGAGAGAGAGAGAGAGAGAGAGAGAGAGAGAGAGAGAGAGAGAGAGAGAGAGAGAGAGAGAGAGAGAGAGAGACAGAGAGAGAGAGAGAGAGAGAGAGAGAGAGAGAGAGAGAGAGAGAGAGAGAGAGAGAGAGAGAGAGAGAGAGAGAGAGAGAGAGAGAGAGAGAGAGAGAGAGAGAGAGAGAGAGAGAGAGAGAGAGAGAGAGAGAGAGAGAGAGAGAGAGAGAGAGAGAGAGAGAGAGAGAGAGAGAGAGAGAGAGAGAGAGAGAGAGAGAGAGAGAGAGAGAGAGAGAGAGAGAGAGAGAGAGAGAGAGAGAGAGAGACAGAGAGAGAGAGAGAGAGAGAGAGAGAGAGAGAGAGAGAGAGAGAGAGAGAGAGAGAGAGAGAGAGAGAGAGAGAGAGAGAGAGAGAGAGAGAGAGAGAGAGAGAGAGAGAGAGAGAGACAGAGAGAGAGAGAGAGAGAGAGAGAGAGAGAGAGAGAGAGAGAGAGAGAGAGAGAGAGAGAGAGAGAGAGAGAGAGAGAGAGAGAGAGAGAGAGAGAGAGAGAGAGAGAGAGAGAGAGAGAGAGAGAGAGAGAGAGAGAGAGAGAGAGAGAGAGAGAGAGAGAGAGAGAGAGAGAGAGAGAGAGAGAGAGAGAGAGAGAGAGAGAGAGAGAGAGAGAGAGAGAGAGAGAGAGAGAGAGAGAGAGAGAGAGAGAGAGAGAGAGAGAGAGAGAGAGAGAGAGGAGAGAAGAGGAAGGCACAGGAGAAATTTAACAGACAAAGCAAATGACAGAGATGAAATCAGAACACAAGCGACTGATTTGAAACGCTCAACATGACTTTGCTGCTGATAGGCGACACAATAACTCTATTAAATTACATAATTAAATTAAATTACACAATTAATAAAATAAAATACAAACCCCGGGTTTCAGCACTTACCAGGTACAAATGCTTTAATTAAATGCATAAAAATATATTATTTATTATTTAGCAAGCAGCAAAATAAAAACAAAAAAACATTCGTAACATTCATGATTTATGGGCTTGTTTTATTGTAATATTTATGTACTTAGAAAATCAACCAACATATGAGCACTTGGCATACTACATATTTACCATATCATGATTTTGCATGATGTGGCTTTATATACTGTATGTCCTAAATAACATGCATGATTAAAATTAGAAGTAGTGCATATCAAATATGGATATAAAATATGTATCAAAATCAGTTCTAACCATGCATGGACAGTGTGTAAAGCACACATTCCTCCAGGACATGCGAAACCTGTCAATCTTATATTTCTATAAATTATATTTATGATCAACATGTCTTCTTGCTTAATCTACCATCTTGGATTGAAAAAAAAAAGATCCATTAATCGCACATTTTTCTGTAGTTATTTGTGATTAATCGCACCTAACATTAAAGCTTTAATATATTTTTATATTGTAATAATTTCAGTTAATCTCCAAATTAATGTAGAAACAACATAAAGACAGTATATTTGAAATATTTGATCTAACAGGTAGGAAACATACAGAAGTTAAATAAAGTTATCAAACACCTCACAGTCTTCACTGCATAAAGTTATTCATTCGAGAGCAGTGAGGGGTTTTCTCTGTCTTTTGTTCTTTGATTGACATTAAAGTGCCCCTTATTATGCTATTTTAAAGCTTCCTAATTTAATAATGATAATAATAATTTGTTACATTTATATAGTGCTTTTTCTGGGTCCTCAAAGCGCTTTACATGGAAGGGGGGAATCTCCTCAACCACCACTAATGTGCAGCACCACCTGGATGATGCGACGGCAGCCATATTGCACCAGAACGCCCACCACACACACCAGCTGATTGGTGGAGAGGAGACAGTGATGAAGCCAATCAGTATATGGGGATGATTAGGAGGGCATGATGGACAGAGGCCAATGGGTCCAGGATGCCGGGGTTACAACCCTACTCTTTTTCCGAAGGACATCCTGGGATTTTTTTAATGACCACAGAGAGTCAGGACCTCAGTTTAACGTCTCATCCGAAGAACGGTGCTCTTTGACAGTACAGTGCCCCCATCACTATACTGGGGCGTTAGGACCCACACAGAGCACAGCGTGAGCGCCCCCTGCTGACCTCACTAACACCTCTACCTAGTTTTCCCAGGAGGTCTCCCATCCAGGTACTGACCAGGCTCAGCCCTGCTTAGCTTCAGTGGGAAACCAGTCTTGGGCTACAGGGTGATATGGCTGCTATAATACAGGTTTACATGCATCAAAGGTCAGAAAACTGTTTCATTTTCTCATAATATACATTGCATATCACCACAATGTTCAATGATTCTCAAACGACTCGATGGATGAATCAGTCTCTCTAAATCCCTCCTTTCTCTCTGCTCTGATTGGTCAGATGGCTCAGTCTGTTGTGATTGGTCTACCACGTACAGAGCGTATTTCGGAAACAAACCATAACTTATTACCCATTACCATAATTGAACTACAGTCCGCCCAGAGGCTTCGATAGTACACACCGTAAAGACAGTAACGAGCAACAAGGACGTCGATTTTACACCAATCCCAGCATGAGTCCGACTCGATGAAACATTGGAAGAACTAGTTATTCAACCCGACCCTTGAGCAGGACGCTTCTCAGTGATACGCTACTCATTTTGAGGTTCATTATGAGATGTATCAACTTTAATTCCTCACCATCAGCATTAACAAGTGTGTGTTTCTAATTGCGGAGCACATGCAGGAACTGTATCAGTAACAACACATACGTTAGGTGAACACTAACATGAATGACTGGTGTAACATTAAAATTTGCTCCATCCAATGACAGACGATCTGCATTAATAGACTTTACATTTTTACAGATTTACAGTAGTATTTCAGTAAGACAGCAATAACGTTATTTAGCCGGATACCTACACAATATGAAACAGAGCACAGCGTCTTCACGACATGATGCTATCCAGTATCCGCTGCAGTGTTTGAGGGGGTTCAAGTTTTCCCTGGTGTCTGCACACGACCCGAATCACATGACGCAGATCACATTAACACATTCGTTTTGACAAACCTACTTGTTGTCAAGAATAAATGTGATGCTGGCCAAAAAAGGGGGTTTTAAATAGCATAATTATATTTCAAACAGCCTTCATGATGCCTTAAAATGCTTGCTAGGTTTTGAAACAGAGCCACGGTGTTATGAAGACTCCATGAGCAGGCTGTTGCATAAGAAGCAGGTGTTTTATAGCAGACAGACACTAAGGGCCTCACAGCGGGATCTCAGAGTGAGCTAACAGGCACGTCTGCCTCATGCTGCCCAGACGCTTCGCTACAGGACGCCTCCGTCTCGCTCTGTGCCTCTCTCGGTCTAATGTGTGTCTCCACATCTCTGAGCCGGGATTCTCCGCAGAACTGATGCGTGCAATGACGCACACAACGGGAAACACACCTGACCCGAGAATGAGACACACGTGGCTGTCTGAAATGTGTCTGAGTGCAATTTAAAATGCATTAGGCATAAACGGAAGCTTCTATCTACAGTCTTTCAGCTCAACTACTGGCATGCACAACCAGTTTGTTGAGGAAGTTGACATGAAACTGAACTGAACTAGTCTTTTCTCTATTGTGCCGTATATCTGAGTGAAACGCTTCTCAAACAAGAACAAATGTAGGGCCGCCCTCGTCATCAGAGAAGAGAAGCGATGAAGAGGGAGGGGAAGATATTCTGATTCAAGATTAAGAAGGCACACAAGCGGCTACCTGAATAACATGTCTAAATATTAAGGACAGATATTTGAGGAAAAAAAAAAAAAAAACACCTCCTGAGCCCTGAGCCACAGTAAGACGAGGACACACATTAAGTATGTACAACAAACCGCCCGCTGGCATTGAGGTGGCCAAGCATGCGTGGTTTGCATTCTTAAATGTATAGCATACTAAAAGCATCCCCTTAAAACGGCATCTTTATGCATTAAGCCTCTTAATTGCAAACTGCCTGCATGAACAAAATGAATTACCTTAAATACAATAGCCAAATTACCTAAAGATACTAATGCAAAAGCACACAAACATGGCCATGTCACATGGGCTGAATCTCATGCTAAAAGCCTGCACTTCAAATTTTATTTTTATACAAATAGCCTCTTTGTTGCAAACTGCTTGCATGCACAAAATGAATTAATAACTAGCCAAATTACCTTAAGATACTAATGGATGCTAAATTACTAATGGATGCTAAATGAATTACCTTAAAATTCATTACATTCATTAGCATGGCAACTAAACGTTACTCTTAATCTGTAGTGCATTGGGGTTGTTTGTAAAATTCAAACATGCACAGATGTACACTTATGCACCCTTCTATGCCGTTTTGTAGTATAAATAATGTGAAGAGTGAAAATTCCAAATAGAATAAGTGCACTTTAAATACCTGGATGATGAACAAAGTGTGGAATGTTGGACAATTCATGCACTCGACTGTTGCTGAATGACAAAATAACCGTATAAACCATTGTCTTAAGTGTGAAAATATAGCAAAAGTAACAGAGACATTCAAAACAATGGACTTGTGACAAGGCCCCTGAAATAATCAGGCCTTCATTTTAAGCTTTCATTTAGTGATGAGCGATTTTTTGATAAAGAAAAATCAAGTGAGTGTCTCAGAGCCAGCAAAAGCGATGAAAAGAGTGAGTGTTTATCTCACAGAGTAAGACACAGCCGGCAGAAGTGACTGGAACTGCCTACTGTAGCCAAAGCACAAAGTCAATCAGGCTTTCCCAGGCCCATATCTACACAATATAGACTTCTGGGAATCCATAGTCTGGTCTCAAAGAAAACATAAGAAAACATACCTGATCGGTGTGTGTGTGTGTAAATATATATATATAAAAAATGTATATTTAGGTTTTATATATTGTTTATTTATGTATTTAAAAAAGAATTCTCATGCATGCTACAGCGTAAATAAAGTAACTAAAGCCACACATTTCTCCAGACCATGTGAAACCTGTGAATCTGTGATACTTCTTTCCCAGAAGTTTTTGTTTTTCCCGAGTGTCTATGAAGCAAGCGTCTGTGTGAACCCTACAGACACAAAGGTGATAAACCCTGACAGAGATCGTGTTAACCCAGAGGAAAAAAAAGTGATGAATGAGACAATTACTGAGCGTTAGCAGGTAAAACAGAACATCAGAGGCGTTTTCCCATGAATCTACTCTCTTATGAATGAATTCACTTTGCTGGAACGTTTGTCACAACACAAATAAGCGAGGCTGTGATTAATCAATTATACCATTATGCTGAATTACCTCATGAATCCATGTCAACTATTGCGCAGTGTTATGACAATGAAACATAGCATTATTTCCACAGTATCATCTCAAAGTCATGCATATTACAGCTGTGACGCGTAACAGCGCTCCAGCAGTGAGAAACCTTGGCCGTTTCTCAGAAAACGCTTCTTCCTCTCTTAGACACAGAGGCGTCTGCTTCATAATGAAAGCTTAATTCACAGCATTGATCACAGAGCAGGAGAGTTAACGGGCCGTCCGCTGGGACCAGCCTCTCCCTGATCCCGCAATTATACAGATTATTCATGAGTATTTACTGCTGGAAATCAGAGAAACAAGGAAGGAGAATGGAGAGAGAGAAAGACGGACAGACAGAAAGTCAGAGACAAGGATAGGCAGAGAGATAAAGAGATTCAGGGACGCTTTCTTAAAAATAAAAACAACTTCAAAGTATTTTGGAATAAAACAATAAAAGAAAGAAAAGCTTTTTTATTAAAATGATTCTTTACAAAACTTAAATTCTCTGAAAGAATGGTCATAAATCACCTCTTAAAGTAGGTTTAAACTTGTTTAATCTGGGCGTAAACTAGTTTTAGAGGGGTCCTATTATGCTTCTGCAGCTCTAGTTAGGGAGTAATGCTGCTGTTTGAGCATAAACAACATCTGCAAGGTTACAAAGTCACTCCAAAGGGAGATATTTGATTTAACAGAATCCACTTTCCAAGAACTACAGCGAATGACTCGTTTGGACTACAACACGTTTTTCCAGATCTTATGAAGTCACAATCTTTTAAATTATTTAAATAATCCCGGCCCACGGAATAAACAAAAAAATGGACGAGGCTCGGTTGAGCTACAGAAGATGAAGTGTGGTGTTGCTGTTTTTTCCACCCCGGAAAATTTGTCCGTTGTTTGTGGATCACACTTGTAAGTATGTCTTATTATTTGTACTTGTGTTTTATATTAACAGTTCCTTAGGAAAATGATCTATGATTTTGTGATCGATTACTGTTTGTATTACCATAGTTTCCAAACTATCCTACAAATAGGATATGTATATACACGGATCAGGCATAACATTATGACCTAATATTGTGTTGGTCCCCCTTTTGCTGCCAAAACAGCCCTGACCTGTCAAGGCATGGACTCCACTAGACCCCTGAAGGTGTGCACCAAGATGTTACCAGCAGATCCTTTAAGTCCTGTAAGTTGCGAGGTGGGGCCTCCATGGATCGGACTTGTTTGTTCAGCACATCCCACAGATGCTCGATTGGATTGAGATCTGGGGAATCTGGAGGCCAAGTCAACACCTCAAACTCGTTGTTGTGCTCCTCAAACCATTCCTGAACCATTTGTGCTTTGTGTCAGGAGCATTATCCTGCTGGAAGAGCCACAGCCACCAGGGAATACCGTTTCCATGAAAGGGTGCACATGGTCTGCAACAATGCTTAGGTAGGTGGTGCGTGTCAAAGTAACATCCACATGGATGGCAGGACCCAAGGTTTCCCAGCAGAACATTGCCCAAAGCATCACACTGCCTCCGCCGGCTTGCCTTCTTCCCATAGTGCATCCTGGTGCCATGTGTTCCCCAGGTAAGCCACGCACCCGGCCATCCACGTGATGTAAAAGAAAACGTGATTCATTAGACCAGGCCACCTTCTTCCATTGCTCCGTGGTCCAGTTCTGATGCTCACGTGCCACTGTTCGTGCTTTTGGCGGTGGACAGGGGTCAGCATGGGCACCCTGACTGGTCAGCGGCTATGCCGCCCCATACACAACAAACTGAGATGCTCTGTGTATTCTGACACCTTTCTATCAGAACCAGCATTAACTTCTTGAGCAATTTGAGCTCCAGTAGCTCGTCTGTTTGAGTGGACCACATGGGCCAGCCTTCGCTCCACACGTGCATCAATGAGCCTTGGCCGCCCATGACCCTGTGGCCGGTTCACCACTGTGCCTTCCTTGGAGCACTTTTGATAGATCCTGACCACTGCAGACCGGGAACACCCCACAAGAGCTGCAGTTTTGGAGATGCTGTAGCGTATGGACGGTGCTCATAAATGATCAACGGACCAATACTTTGATTATTTATAATGACTCAAGCAAGACCGGCGCCGTGGAGTCTACAGACTGACAGGTTAACGGTGCTAAAAGGACACAAACCATGCTCGTGCAGCTCATGAAAGACCATTATAAAACCAGCCCCCCCCACACATACCAAAGGACATCCGAATAGATTATATGACTTTTAACTTAGTTATTCTTCATTTTAGGTGTACTGTTCCCTGTATGTATGCATGCTTTTGTTATAACCATTTTAGATGTGTTTGATAGGTTAGAAACTTATAGCCAGTGAATGCTTAAGGAAGAATGACGTCAATCCTCGCCGTTCCTTTAACTCTTAAGTTAAACTCCCCATGCTTGGTCTCGAAATCTTTGTCTCGCAATTTGTAGGCCAGCTAGGTGTGTTGTGGGGTACTATGATGCATCAGACTCTTTCTTTCATGCCAAAACCCCAAAAGTCTGCGTACCAAAGGCAGACTTGGGGGTTATCTAAGAGAGAGCCATAAAACATGTTAATGAGGCGAGACCCAAGACAAAGGGAGATTTCCCGCTTCTGAGTTCCTTCGCTCTGATTGGCTGTTCCGACAAAAGAGGCGTGCCCCGTCGCGGCCCTTTAAAAATGGGCCACAAACGCTTCTCGGCCTCTTGTCTCTCTCTCTCTGTCTCTTGTCTCTCTTCTTTTCTCTACTCTTCCTCTTCGCCATCCTCCAACGGATCTCATCACACAAAGGAACCAAAGTTGAATTTCCCGCGGACTAAAGGAACCACCCGGCAAGATTGAAATACGGACCGGATCGCGGAATTCCCCTAAACGCACGAGCTCACAACCAAGGAAACATATGCAAGTATCCCTTAAGCTGTCGTTATAAAGTTTTGAGCTTATACCAATAAGCTGGACTGATTCCTTGCTGGTGCTCAATCGTTTGTGTCGATAGTATTACCGTTGTCTCTCTCTCTCTCTCTCTCTCTCTCTCTCTCTCTCTCCTTCCTGCTTTCAGTTAATTTGTGTATGTTTGTTTATTGTTCGTTGATTTTATTAAACTATATATATTCACACGTGATTGCGCTTGGTTTGCTCATACATAGGTCACTTTTACGGTGAACCGACCCTGTTACAAATTAAAAGAAAGATATTTCTCCTGGCCAGAGAAACGTTGTTTAAGAGTTATTAAAAGGGAGATAGTTGGTGGACAATTATCCGGCCTTTGAACTCAATTCTAGAATCAAAGAAATTTCTAAAAGTTGAATTAAGCCCTAGATATTAATAATTGTTTTAATCCGTTTTGATCAATTGTTAATATCAAAATTCCCCTCTGTGCCGATTTATGTATGTTTGATCGTAACACGATTAAACGCATGCATAAATCCCGCACCTTTTCCCCTGGGGCTCGATATTCGCTACAATGCTCTGACCCAGTCGTCTAGCCATCACAATCTGGCCCTTGTCAAACTCGCTCAAATCCTTACGCTTGTCCATTTTTCCTGCTTCTAACACATCAACTTTGAGGACAAAATGTTCACTTGCTGCCTAATATATCCCCCCCACCAACAGGAGCCGTGATGAAGAGATCCCTTATCTCTTATCAGATCACAGTGTTATTCACTTCACCTGTCATAATGTTATGCCTAATCGGTGTATGCATCTATAAGAAAATTATACCACTAAAACATATCACTAAAATGTTCTGTGAAGTCCGTGCATGAAATCCATTCTGCATGATCCTGTTGTTTGTTAACATTCTTATGTGTGAAACAGGCTTGAATTGGTTTGGAATTGACGGCATCCTTAATATTTACATCTGAGTAGAGCTCGTGATTATGGTAAGGGCAGGACATTTCCAGAACATGCGGTGCCAATCGCAACACACTGGGCCAGCTAACCAATCACAGCACATTTCATATTTCGGAAGGAGGGGCTTCATCAAAACAGGAACTAAACGGCGCTTTCGGACCAGACTAGGGAGAGAGGTGCTGTAATAAGTTTCAAGCATGAAAGCATATTCTAGTTCACCCTAAAAACTAAATCAAGACTTTGTAAAAGGGCATATTAGGAACCCTTCAAATCCCCAAAGGTAAGCTGGTGAATGAACTTATTGAATTGTTTTAAATTAACTGTTGTAATTTAGCATCACAACATAACACTAGCTACTAACAAGTTCTCTGAAGTGACACTAACGAATGACAATATAAATGACAACCAGTCATGATTATGCATATGACTTTTGCTTAATTCTAAATTGCAAAAGACAGACAGAGTGTGTGTGTGTGTGTGTAGGTGTGTATGTGTGTGTGTGTGTAGGTGTGTGTGTGTGTGTGTGTGTGTACATGTATCCCAGTGGGGACTTCAACCTGAATGCATAGACAGTGTGTGTGTGTGTGTGTGTGTGTGTGTGTGTGTGTGTGTGTGTGTGTGTGGGTGTGTTAGTGTGTGTAGTGTGTAGGTGTGTGTGTAGTGTGTGTGTGTGTGTGTGTGTGTGTGTGTGTGTGTGTGTGTGTGTGTGTGTGTACATGTATCCCAGTGGGGACTTCAACCTGAATG
>CM031956.1:1902225-1972225 GCA_018749465.1 Paracanthobrama guichenoti | reverse complement strand
AATGAGAACATGGATTCATCATGCCTTGTTACCACTGTGCAGGCTGGTGGTGGTGGTGTAATGGTGTGGGGGATGTTTTCTTAGCACACTTTAGGCCCCTTAGTGCCAATTGGGCATTGTTTAAATGCCACGGCCTACCTGAGCATTGTTTCTGACCATGTCCATCCCTTTATGACCACCATGTACCCATTCTCTGATGGCTACTTCCAGCAGGATAATGCACCATGTCACAAAGCTCGAATCATTTCAAATTGGTTTCTTGAACATGACAATGAGTTCACTGTACTAAAATGGCCCCCACAGTCACCAGATCTCAACCCAATAGAGCATCTTTGGGATGTGGTGGAATGGGAGCTTCGTGCCCTGGATGTGCATCCCACAAATCTCCATCAACTGCAAGATGCTATCCTATCAATATGGGCCAACATTCTAAAGAATGCTTTCAGCACCTTGTTGAATCAATGCCATGTAGAATTAAGGCAGTTCTGAAGGCGAAAGGGGGTCAAACACAGTATTAGTGTGGTGTTCCTAATAATCCTTTAGGTGAGTGTATATCTGCAACAAAATGTGTATGTGTGTAATCACATTTAAAAGAGTTAACATGGAAAATGTGCCTTAATACAAACACATACTTTTAAAATTAAAGTCAGCCAATGAGTGGTTCTATGCTGCCACCTGCTGGTTAAAATACAAATTTTTGTCCTAATACTCAGTTTTGTTGTTCTTTAATTCATATTTAGACATTATAAAATCACTATTATAACATTTACAATCACATTTTGTCAAAATAATTTATTTCAAATGTCTAGATCTATATCTGCAACAAAATGTGTATGATTGTCAGCACGTTTGAAGGCATTAAGATGGAAAATGTGCCATTAAATGAAAAACAGACACTTTAAAAATAAAAGTGAGCAAATGACTGATCCTCTACTGCCAAATGCTGGTTAAAATAGTCGGTTTGTCATACTACTCACTAATATTCTTTGTTAATTCATATTTAGACTTTATAAAGTCAATATATAATTTCATTACAAATCACATTTTAATGAACTACTATAAGACCTGAAAATGTTTTAAAGGAAAACCTAGAATAAGCAATTTTATACCCATCATTTATTTTAAAAATCTATATCTGCAACAAAATAAGTGTTCGTGTAAGCATGTTTAATGGAGTTAACATAGAAAATGTGCCTTAAAACAAACAAACTCTTTTAAAATGAAAGTGAGCCAATGAGTGGTTCTCTGCTGCCACCTGCTGATCAAAATAGTAATTTTGTCAAGCTACTCAGCAATATTGTTCTATATTTAATATTTAGACTTTATAGAGTCACTATTATAGCCTAAAATTCTTAAAGGCCTTAAATGCTTGAACCCCGATAAATGCTGCTTGCAGCTTTAATTATTATTTGTTTTTTTTATTGTGGTTGGCTATTTTACATGTCAATCATACAATGTCTCTATTTATGCTGACAGTCGGGCTACATGAGACATACACTCCAAGAAAACAGGAGTACAAGTCTGTGAAAGAGTTAAAGAGAAACTATTCTGCTTTTCTCCATCTTCATCTCTCTTGAGTGTGTAATGTTGCTGTTTGAGCATGAAAGCGTCCCTCCAGCGGGAGTTCTTCTCTATATCAGTGTCAGTGTTTCTGAACTCCTGAAACGCCTCCATTGTAGTCTTGAGGTTTCTTCCGGGAACCAACACGTCACAATATTCCTCATTTCAATAATTCATACGTAGAATAAAGGGGTGGGGCCTGGTTGAGTCAGAGCCATGTAGAGTGATAGTCGATTCCAATGGAAGGTTGTTTTACAGCGATGGCGCTGTAGAGTTCCAGCAGAACAGACCATTTGTGATGCACTTTTTTAAAAGGTAAGATGTTTGAAGAATAAGATTGTATATTATCAGTACATCTGAAACAAATGAACTTGTGTATTAAAGCATGCTAGTTGATTATTGCTCTCTAAATTAGTAGTTTTAGGGGATGTTATCAGATAATAGATTAGGCTACAGTAGGTTATTGGATACATTTAGTAACATAAACCAAGAACAGAGTATTAATTGTAAAACCTGTTCTATTAATGCAGTTTTATCCATCGTGTTATTAGAGGAAAAGGCTTCTTTCACTTCCTCTGTGAAAAAGTGCATATACACCCAAGTATGATTAGCACACAATCTTTAGTTACATTTAGATTGCTCCTGGTGACTTGAGCATATCTCCTCCTCTCCGTGTCAGTGGGGAAACTTAACTATATATTCATACTCCTTTCTCTGAGCAACTGGATCATCCTCACGCAGCACTGCAAACCATAGCTGGAGACAACAAGGACAACATGGAGGAAAGGACAGACAAAATGCTTGACATGCAGTTTATTAGAAATGTATATAAATCCATTGCGCTAAATCAGTGGAAAAGTATATTGCCAAAAGTATTGTGACACCCCTCCAAATCATTGACTTCAGGTGTTCAATCACTTCATGGCCACAGGTGTATAAATCAAGCACTAGGCATGCAGACGCTTCTACACACATTTGTGAAAGAATGGGTCGCTCTCAGGAGCTCAGTGAACTCAAGCGTGGTACCGTGATAGATTGCCACCTGTGCAATAAGTGCATTCATGAAATTTCCTCACTACTAAATATCCCACGCTCAACTGTTAGTGGGATTATAACAAAGTGGAAGCAATTGGGAACAACAGCAACTCAGCCATGAAGTGATGGGCCACGTAAAATCACAGAGCGGGGTCAGCACATGCTGAGGGTCACAGTGAACAGAAGTCATCAACTTTCTGCAGAGTCAATCGCTACAGACCTCCAAACTTCTGTGGCCTTCAGATTAGCTCAAGAACAGTGTGTAGAGAGCTTCATGGAATGGGTTTCCATGGCCGAGCAGCTCATCCAAGCCTTACATCACCAAGTGCAGTGCAAAGCGTGGGATGCAGTGGTGTAAAGCACACCGTCACTGGACTCTAGAGCAGTGGAGACGTGTTCTCTGGAGTGACCAATCACGCTTTGTCTGGCAATCCCATGGATGAGTCTGGGTTTGGTGGTTGCCAGGAGAATGGGACTTGCCTGACTGCATTGTATCACGTGTAAAGTTTGGTGGAGGGGGATTGGACTTGTAAACATTAAGATTAATTAAATGTCACCTACAATTTTTCATTTCACTTGTTTGCAATGGATTTTTTTAGCCAATCACCTGTCACCTGCAGGTCTCGTGTCCTTGTGAAACCATAGAGAATATGCCCTTAACTAACATACAAGTTTAAGAACATAAAAATACCTCAAAACAACTGCAACACAGTCTTTAACCAAGGTAATGTTAGCCAGAAATATGTTAATGCTGGCAGGCAATGCTGATTGACCTCAAATATTAGCAGTTTTTACCTTTTAAAAACAACATTGCTGTAAATCCATACACGTACTACATTCACATGTCAGTGTATTATATAAATATTGTAAATCGGTGCATTAATTGACTACAAATCACCAAAAATCACAGTTCTGTCTCTCTAACTATCTATTTGAATTGCCACCGAAGCACTTCCTGGAACTATCTGAAGTCTAGGCGAATCACGTGACGATCAAACATTTTGAACTTCTGTTGCTGCAACTCTCTCTCTACTTGGCTCTGGGTTGAGTCAGTTAGTAGTGTGTTGAAATTGGTGGTTATGGTAAGGGGCGGGGCATTTCCCAAACACTCGGCCAATCACAACACACTGCTCCAGCTGACCAATCAGAGCACATTGTGCTTTTCAGAAGGAGGGGCTTCATAGAGACAGGAACTAAACAGAGCGTTACTGACAGACTGGGAAGAGACGAGCTGCAACAATGGAGAATATGAGGAAAATAATCAACATTCAAGCAGGAAAACCTGCTCTAGTAGAGCCCAAAAACAACATCAAGACTCTGTAAAAGGGCATAATATGATCTCTTTAAGTGAAATTGTCAGCAGACAGCACCATCGAACACTATAACACTGAATAAACACACTCACACCTCATAAGCCAGCAAAACTCTCAATACGAGCCAGAGATGGATGTTTGTGGGAGGCCAGACATCCTGCTGAGAGAAAATACAACCAAACCGCTACAGAGACAGCGGAGTACACACACACACACACACACACAAACACAAACACACACACGTCTGGGCTTGAGCTAAAGGGTATAAATTCTGTATTTGTGTGGATTTAAAGTGCTCTAAAGGCCCAGTCATGTCTGTGTACTCAAACCTGAGCTCTTATGTCAGGTTACTGACAGCATTTCATGAGCTTGTTACTCAAGCAGCAAAAAGGCAAAACAAAACTAGACTGGACTGAAAGCATAGTGCCAACCACAAGCCCTAGATAGTAGCCAACTCTAGTGTGTGCACTTGTGAGAGTAACCCTGACTCTGTGTTTCCATTCAATCATCCATCTATTATTCAGTTTTAGTTTTAGTTTTATATCATTGTATTTCAGTTAGTTACCAAGAAACCCCTGCACCTTGACAACCGGAAATCACGCAATTGAATAGCTTTTTTCGGTTTGCATTATTCATCAGAGGGTTTGTGGGAATGCTGTTGAATGCATTAGCTTTATCCTGCACACGTGTCACTCACCCTTGTGGAAGCTGGGATTGTTGTCTCGCAGGAGGCGGCTGAGCTGGTGTCCATTGAGCTGGAGGAGGCGGAGCTGCTCTCTGAGCGGCAACTCCTCAAAAACGGCCGGGATCAAACGGCCCACACTGTTCTGGGAGATGGGTAACCCCAGAGCCAGGGCGAGGTTGGGGGTCAGATCCACCTGCTCCAGGACGTCCGGCTCCTTGAATCCCGCTGCAACAAGCAAGACACACACATCATTAACTGCCCATCGGCTTGAAGACTTGGAGCACATTCTGTCCACGAGATGCACTTTCAAAAGTCTGTTGTTTAATTTCAGCAAAATGTGAATAAAATTGTCAGTTATTTATTTGAACACTTCAGTCCATGTTGTCGGGAAACACAATAATACTTGTTTAACTGTATGTTTGGTAAGCATCGAAGACTTTTCTCCATCCATCCATCCATCCATCCATTCATTTATCCATCTATGTATTTATGTGCTATATATCCATCCATCTATGCATCTATGTATCCATCCATCTATCCATCCACGTATCTATGTGCTATGTATCCATCCATCCAGCCATCTATGTGCTATGTATCCACCATCCATCCATCCATCCATCCATCTATGTGCTATGTATCCATCCATCCATCCATGTATCTATATGCTATGTATCCAATCATCCATCCATCCATCCATCCATCCATGTATCCACCCATCCATGTATCTATGTATCCATCCATCCATCCATCCAAATATCTATGTGCTATGTATCCAACCATCCATCCATCCATGCATCTATGTGCTATGTATCCATCCATCCATCCATCCATGTACTATGTATCCACCCATCCATCCATCCATCCATCCATCCATGTATCTGTGCCATGTATCCAACCATCCATCCACCCATGTATCAATCCAACCACCCATGTATCATCCATCCATCCATCCATCCATCCATCCATGCATCAATCCATCCATCATGTTCCAGTGCTGTTCTTCAAACTGACTCCCAAAATTAAGACATATTTACATATTAAGACTCAAATGCAGATCACTCGATGACACTGAATAAAAAAATGTATACACGCTAAATCTATAATATATTCTTCATATCAATAAGACAGAGATCAGCATTTAAGTCAGTGTTTCTGTGACTGTGCTGCTGATGAATCTGTAGCGCTAACTCAGAAACTGCATTTATAATTTAGCTGAATGGTGTTGTGTTGTGTTGCTTTTGCGTTGTCCTCGCTGGCTTTGCACACTAATAAACAAGTAGATCCCTAGACGAAATGTTCACAGGAGTCTGAACTGTGATGCTAAATCCTACAGGAGACCTGAAGGAGTCAACTGAGGTTAAGTTTATCCATGTACAAAAAACTGAAAAGCTGCTTATTAAACAAGTGTGCCGCGTCTCTTCGGATGGTGCTGGTTTCACCTCCGGATCCAGGTTTCACCTGACGATGATGTCAGCATGCAGCGGGTATGAATATGAGCTCCTCTTTAAATAAAAACAGGGTGCTGCAAGAGGAAGCTGGTGTGAATGTGTGTGTGAGAGCGTGTATAAATGAGTAAGAGATCACCAAAATAGATCAGGCAGAAAAAGAAACAATTATCACATTCACCCTGACAGTCTGGTGCAGACAGATGCTCTGCCACACCACACTTTCATTGGAAGAGAAAAAGAGAGGGAGTATTGGGATGAGTAGAAGTGGATAATGAGCATCTCTCACAGATTTTCACACTCTATGGCACGAGTGTAGTGTGTGTGTGTGCGTTTATCCACATGTGGTTATGCATGCGTCATGTGCGAGCTGTGCGTACTGCATCACATGATCAGTGACAACCGTTGTGCCAGTTCTGTGTGTCACAATCAATTACCCACTGGATTCAATGCAAATGAATCCATTATAAAACAGTGGGGGGAAAATTAATTAATGCTTTATATTATTAGACCGAGATGAATCAGTAGGTAATTTAAAACCCCTGGGGCATAAAATTATCCAGCAACTCTCTGCAGTAATCCTGTAATGCAATCGAATGGTCACAGACATTTGTGATTTAAAGGGGTCATGACATGAGATATCAAATATGCCTTGATATTTCATATATAATGGGTCTTTGAAACTTGCAGGATGTTTTCAAACTTTGGTACATACAGGTGCTGGTCATATAATTAGAATATTATCAAAAAGTTGATTTATTTCACTAATTCTATTCAAAAAGTGAAACTTGTATGTTATATTTATTCTTTACACACAGACTGATATATTTCAAATGTTTATTTCTTTTAATTTTGATGATTATAAATGACAACTAAGGAAAATCCCAAATTCAGTATCTCAGAAAATGAGAATATTGTGTAAAGGTTGAATATTGAAGACACCTGGAGCCACACTCTGATCAGCTGATGAACTCAAAACACCTGCAAAGGCCTTTAAATGCTCTCTCAGTCTAGTTCTGTAGGCTACACAGGCTACGTTTACACGTGGGCGGCTATTTTCATAAACGGACATTTCAACCTCTCCAGTTTCAAAAATAACATTGTGCACACGTCAGTTTTCAGAAAAGTGTTCATTTACAAGTACCCATGTATATATGCCGTCAAGAGCATACCAAACCTGTAGGTGGCGGTGTAACAAGAAGCTCAAGCCCACGTAAGCCAATCAGAATCCCAAAAATAGCAACGAATCACTTCCTCTTTCTCTTTTGAACAAGGATGGCGCCAGGTTCATCATAATGGAGCAGCTGTATTTGCAAATGCAAACTCACAAGAAGACTGGTTGCTTTGGCACTGTGCACCAACATAAATGCGACTGCTACTCTGAACGCTTCCATGATCACATGTAAACATAGGTCGCACTTTTGATAGCTCTGGCGCATACTGTGACGTTGGCTTGCCTAAACACCCGTTTGTCTCAGTTTACATACAAACGTGCAAACGAAGATTTTCAAAATCTCCACTCTGGCCGGAGTTTTTAGAAAGACTCGTTTTCAGAGGCGAATTCTCCATTTGCGTGTAAACGAAGGGCGCAAAAGAAGGGAAATGTCTCAGTTTCTCAAAATAACCATGTAGGTGTAAACGGGGCCAGAATCATGGGGAAGACTGCTGACCTGACAGCTGTCCAAAAGACGACCACTGACGCCTTGCACACGGAGGGCAAGACACAAAAGGTCATTGCAAAAGAGGCTGGCTGCTCACAGAGCTCTGTGTCCAAGCACATTAATAGAGAGGCAAAGGGAAGGAAAAGATGTGGTAGAAAAAACGTGTACAAGCAATAGGGATAACCACACCCTGGAGAGGATTGTGAAACAAAACCCATTCAAAAATGTGTGGGAGAGTCACAAAGAGTGGACTGCAGCTGGAGTCAGTGCTTCAAGAACCACTACACACAGACGTATGCAAGACATGGGTTTCAGCTGTCGCTATTCCTTGAGTCAAGCCACTCTTGAACAACAGACAGCATCAGAAGAGTCTCACCTGGGCTAAAGACAGAAAGGACTGGACTGCTGCTGAGTGCTCCAAAGTTATGTTCTCTGATGAAAGTCAATCAGGGTCCCAGAGTCTGGAGGAAGAGAGGAGAGGCACACAATCCACGTTGCTTGAGGTCCAGTGTAAAGTTTCCACAGTCAGTGATGGTTTGGGGTGCCATGTCATCTTCTGGTGTTGGTCCACTGTGTTTTCTGAGGTCCAAGGTCAACGCCGCCGTATACCAGGAAGTTTTAGAGCACTTCATGCTTCCTGCTGCTGACCAACTTTATGGAGATGCAGATTTCATTTTCCAACAGGACTTGGCACCTGCACACAGTGCCAAAGCAACCAGTACCTGGTTTAAGGACCATGGTATCCCTGTTCTTAATTGACCAGAAAACTCACCTGACCTTAACCCCATAGAAAATCTATGGGCTATTGTGAAGAGGAAGATGCGATATGCCAGACCCAACAATGCAGAAGAGCTGAAGGCCACTATCAGAGCAACCTGGGCTCTCCTAACACCTGAGCAGTGCCACAGACTGATGGACTCCATGCCACGCCGCATTGCTGCAGTAATTCAGGCTAAAGGAGCCCCAGCTAAGTGTTGAGTGCTGGACATGCTCATACTTTTCAGTTGGCCAAGATTTCTAAAAATCCTTTCTTTGTATTGGTCTTAAGTAATATTCTAATTTTCTGAGATACTGAATTTGGGATATTCCTTAGTTGTCAGTTATAATCATCAAAATTAAAAGAAATAAACATTTGAAATATATCAGTCTGTGTGTAATGAATGAATATAATATACAAGTTTCACTTTTGAATGGAATTAGTGAAATAAATCAACTTTTTGATGATATTCTAATTATATGACCAGCACCTGTAGTTTCAAAATGTGTTTCTCTTTGTAAACTATTAAATCAAGCAAAAAAAAAAAAAAAAAAAAAAAAAAAACAGCCCATTTTGATATTCCAGGTTCTGTGATGTCACACGGGCCAAGATCAAGACATTGACCAATAGTTATGCATCAACACACCAAAGGCCCCGCCCATCAGCGTTCGGTCTCTTAATAGCTGACACAATGGATGTGAGTGTCAAGTCAAAAGCAAACAGAAGCCATTATAATGACTGACGCTGTCTACACTGATACAGCATACAGATGTGTGTTCAGTTTCTGACGGCCACGCTCTTGAGTTTGCCGACAACAGGACAAATGGAAGAGTGGAAGAACGTTCCATTTGACTTAAGGGCTGGCTTTAAACAGCTGGTTTGAGTCTCTGTACAGACTTCAGAAGGAAAGTTATATGTCTGTTAAGAGCATTTTGTAAACAAGGCAGAGTGTAATGGAGTGTTCACAAAGGAACTTCTGTTGACAGATGAAGCAGTGACTGTACAGGATCTGACAGCAGCTGTGTAGAATATGTAAGGAATAGAATGTAATGTAGAAATGTAACTTTGTACATGCTGTTGAATAGTTTAATAGTTTCGCAATTCTGACTTTATAACTCACAATTGCGGCTTAACATGGATCAGGCATAGCATTATGACCACCTTCCTAATATTGTGTTGGTCCCCCAATTTGCTGCCAAAACAGCCCTGACCTGTCGAGGCATGGACTCCACTAGACCCCTGAAGGTGTGCTGTGGTATCTGGCACCAATATGTTAGCAGCAGATCCTCTAAGTCCTGCAAGTTGCGTGGGGCCTCCATGGATCGGACTTGTTTGTTCAGCACATCCCACAGATGCTCGATTGGATTGAGATCTGGGGAATTTAGAGGCCAAGTCAACACCTCAAACTCATTGTGCTCCTCAAACCATTCCTGAACCATTTGTGCTTTGTGGCAGGAGCATTATCCTGCTGGAAGAGCCACAGCCACCAGGGAATACCGTTACCATGAAAGGGTGCACATGGTCTGCAACAATGCTTAGGTAGGTGGTACGTGTCAAAGTAACATCCACATGGATGGCAGGACCCAAGGTTTCCCAGCAGAACATTGCCCAAAGCATCACACTGCCTCCGCCGGCTTGCCTTCTTCCCATAGTGCATCCTGATGCCACGTGTTCCCCAGGTAAGCGACGCACACGCACCCGGCCATCCACGTGTTGTAAAAGAAAACGTGATTCCTCAGACCAGGCCACCTTCTTCCATTGCTCCGTGGTCCAGTTCTGATGCTCACGTGCCACTGTTGGTGCTTTCGGCGGTGGACAGGGGTCAGCATGGGCACCCTGACTGGTCAGCGGCTATGCCGCCCCATACACAACAAACTGAGATGCTCTGTGTATTCTGACACCTTTCTATCAGAACCAGCATTAACTTCTTGAGCAGTTTGAGCTCCAGTAGATCGTCTGTTTGAGTGGACCACACGGGCCAGCCTTCGCTCCCCACGTGCATCAATGAGCCTTGGCCGCCCATGACCCTGTGGCCGGTTCTCCACTGTTCCTTCCTTGGAGCACTTTTGATAGATCCTGACCACTGCAGACCGGGAACACCCCACAAGAGCTGCAGTTTTGGAGATGCTCTGATCAGTGTTATTCACTTCACCTGTCAGGGGTCATAATGTTATGCCTGATCAGTGTATATCTCACAATTCTGAGAAAAATGTCAACTCGTAATTGTGAGATAAAAAGTAACAATTATCTTTTCAAATGTTTTATTCTGTGGTGGAAACAAGCTTCCATAGAAAACAGTTAAGTTTACAGTATAATATTATTTCACTTTTTTTTCCCCACAGTATTTTTATTCAAATAAATGCAGCCTTGGTGAGCAAAAGAGACTCTTTCAAACACAGAACCCAAACTTTTGAATGATAGTGTACATACTATTATGATGATGTTACATCATGGAAAACACAATTTTAAGAATTTAAAGTCAAAGTAATGACATACTTTGAAGTGAAATAAGATTTTCTTATTGGATTGAAATGCAAACTACTGTAATCTTTATTAAATAAATGCTAACCACATTAAATTACTACACTACCTACAATTTTGAGGACCAGAGAGGCTGGAAGTGGTCATGAAAAACTAAATTTTGGTGCAAGAAACCTTGACTAACATTATAAGAAAAGAAAAGAAAAAACCTGAATAAATGAAAGCAAATAATTGCAAATGTTCAAGCAAAGAAAGTATGAAACACAGCAAGCTCTTTTTTTAAATAATTGCCCTCCATCAGGTCTTGATTGTATGAAAAATATCTACACTTCGAGCTCTAACAAAAGCAGATCAGATATTTTGTGCACAAAACACATCTTGCAAAATGATTTCAAATGCAAGAATAGTTCAAACAGATGCGTATAGCTTTGCACACTCTAAGAATAGCTTGCACAGTTATTAATGCTGATCTGAAAAATGCAACTGTTTTTGATTTAAGCATTGCTCGGTGTCGTGTGCTGCGGAGAGTTTGCTTTTCATTTGCTGAAACAGACCTGAGATTCTCATTACAGACTCTAGCAGTGTGTATCTTCCTGTTTCTTGAGCTTTTATAGCAGAGGGTAAATACAGTAACACTAAAGGCACGTTCAGCCCCCCGTCGCTCACAAAAACATCCATTCTCTTAAATGCATTGGTGAATATGCTGGTTGTATCTGTTAATCTGATTTAAAGCAAGGTAAATATGAAAAATCATCACTTCAGTCACACCAACACACATTGTGACTGATTTACAAAAACGTTTATTGCGTGTAAAGCTTCTTTGCTGGAGCCCGTGGACTATTAGAGTCCTTGTTTAGCTGGGATATCTGTCATACGGGAATTATTGGATACGGCTTAACAACTGTGGGAGGAAACTTTGTGCACAAAATCCTGGCCAATATACTTTATTGAAGAGCTAAGACATCAAATATACAGCCCAGGCTTAAAATAACTTTAGTTTCAAACAGAGCAACTTTGCAGTTGGAATCGATAGAACATCCTCCAAATGTTTCTCTTGAACTTCAAAGAGTTGCAGAACCTTTACGTTTGGAGGAGGAACTTAATGTGAGTAACCTTTACTTCAAAACACCATGAGATAACGTCATTTTCAAGGATTTTTTGACAATCCAATAGTCAAATTCACCAGAGAAAACCCACCAGCGCCCTGAAATATTCGAGAAGGGTATAGCTGAAGCCTGGAGAGCTCCAAAAGGGGGTGGGAACTCGTGGCTTCGTCCCATTGACAGACAGACACATGACACGCATGCATGATTTCCCCCCTAAACTCTGACTTCCATTGATTTCAACAAGATAACAAGATTTCCATTCCATTGCAAGTCAAGGAGTGAATCCGAAATTGCCCCCTAAACCCTTATTCACTATTCCCTACGTTAGTCCACTAATACAGTTCACTTGAAGGAGTGAATGAAAATGAGTGCGTGAAGTCGGACAGCCTCTGTGTGCACATCGGCTATACACTCGTTAATGCGGTCCAATGTGGAATTGAATGCGTGCACTCAACAATGTCCACTATGGTTTCAGACACCACTACAAATGGCTGTCTCCTCAAATAGTGCCCTATTTGAGGGTATAGGGGGCGATTTCGGACTCAGCCATTGACTCTAAAGACGTCTTTGGTCATAATAGTGCTACAATAAATACTAACCCCTTGATCTTTGCATGAGGAGACTTCGCCTCCTTTTGGAGGAACCACCCACCTTCATAAGGTCTTAGGGCAGGGATCCAGACTGTGACCTTTTTTCCTGCCAGATTGACTTAATTTTGTTAGAGGTCGCACTGGTGCCCAACTGATGAGAGCTGCCATTTCTGTTGCATATGAGAAACGGCAAACAAAACGAAAGTGGAACAGAACCGCGTTTCTCATTACTGTTGTTAATAAGAGTTAATTTTATCTGCATTTCAATTCAAGCTCACTGTTAAATTTCTAATAAGCAAACATGTAATATTATTAGTAACTGCACTTATTAACAAAACAATGCAAAACAATAGTAATTTTATGATTAAATTAACTTCATGATAAATTTTCCTCCAGTGCCACTGCTCTCAAGTGTTAGTCTGGAGCCCTGTCTCAGGGCCCTATTGTAACGCATGGTCTGAAGCTCACGGTGCTGGTGCACATAGGGTGTGTTCAAATCCACAACAACAGAAAAAAAACTGTCAGCGCGCCCAGTGGTCCAAAAGGATCGTCCCTCGTCTCTTAATGAGTCATGGGTGTGTTTTGGGCGTAACATGCAATAAACCAATCAGAGTCTCATCTCCCATTCCCTTTAAAAGCCAGTTGCGCTCGGACCATGGCGGATTCGCTATTTACATGCGAGCGGAAAGACTGAACGCTTCTCCAGAGAGGAATCCTTTTATTTTTAATATTTAAAAATGTGTGTGTGCTGCTGCACGTCCCTGTGTGTGTAATAAGCAAGTTGTAGTGTGTGTTTTAAGCGTGTTGTGCACTGCCTATAGGCTTGTATTACTAATACACCGTTTAAATAACACAAGAAATACTGTGCTATTGACTTTAGAGCAGGTTTGTGTTGGTCAATGGCGCAGTTGTTTTCAGTTCCTCACAATTTCAACCCCCCAACAATGCTCCTGAACACACCTGGTTTTCAGACCAGACGCCCATGGGTGAACAGATGGGCATGAGTGCATTTGATATTTAAACAACGTGGAGCTGGACGTGGAAATAAGAACTGTGTCGGGCTGAGACTAGCAGCAAACAATGCCTGACGTCGCATTGGGCTGGGTGTATGATAGGGCCCAATGTCTACTTGAAATATTCACCTGTCAGTGCTACTCACCTTTCCTCCTGAAGGCGGGGCTAATGAGCACGAGCGGCGTGTTGATTTCCGCTTCAGACGATCCACCGTGACTGCCGGTTTCAGACATGCCGTGATCTCCACACAGAACCAGCAGGTTAGGCAGGGTCCCTTCAGATTCCTGAAACACACAAATTAAATCAATATATTTATATATTAAATATAGATACATTTTTCATATATTAATCTAAATAAATGTTTTTATTTATTAATAATAACAAATATTTAGATGTAACATTAGTACAGAAATTACAAACAGTCAAATTACACTGATTTTTTAAATGTTTTTGAAATAAGTCTCTTCTGCTCAACAATGTTTCATTTATTTGATCAAAAATACAGTAAATACAGTAAAAATGTGAAATAATATTGTGATTTAAAACATCTGTTTTCTGTGTGAATATATAGTAAAGTGTAATGTATTCCTGCGATCAAAGCTGAATTTATTACTCCAGTCTTCAGTGTCACATGATCCTTCACACATCATTCTCATATGAGGATCTGATGCTTAAGAAACAAACAAAGAAACAAATCCCTTACGGACCAAAAGTGATTGAAGCAATTTCTTGTCAGTTTCCAGGAGAATCCGCTGTGTAATTGTGTGTGTTTGTGTGCACAAGAGGAAGTGAGAGTGCTGGAGAGAGCTGGATTGCTGTCCTCTCCACTGGAGCAAATCACTGAGGTTTGAGCGCTGAGCCGCAGGGACACGTGTCTCTCTCTCTCTGCCATCAGGGACACGGGACGATCAGCTCTGTTTCACATCAAAGAGTCTCTCAGTGCGTCGGGCCACTTGATTCCCTCATGCTCACGCACACACACACACACACACACACACACTGAACAGCCGTCCTTCACTCACTCCTGGGCCTAGCGCTACACTCACAGCTGGCCGATGCTGCAAATGCTCTGGCAGAGCCCTAACACTACAGTAATGATGCTACGCTAACAACAAGTCCTCTGCTCACAGCGGTTCAAATATTCATGAGCCCACTAAACGTATGCTAATGACTACCCTTCCCTCCCGCCCGAGCTAATGCACGCTAATGACAAGCCGTGTGAATAAAGCCATTTGGAAACACAGCCTCATGGCCTATTATCCGCCAGCAGTGTGGTAAAATAATAGCGCGCTCTGACAGGTGTGATTTAAGTCACGGCGGCCGGAAAATGCAAACCATAAATTAGCTGAGGAAAGAAAATCTTAATATGCTGTGATTGACCAACACATCACTGTCAGCTACAAGTTAAACAGTTCCTTGTGTCATTCATTAAACATTAAGACATCTGGATAGTAGCAAATATAAACGATCAAAGCACTGCAAGACATTTAATAAAATAAAATAAGAATAGAACGGAATAGAACAGAATATAATAAAATAGAATAAAATAAAATAGAATAAATTAAATTAAATAGAATAAAATAAGTACACACGTATATTACCTTTGCTATAATTAAAAATGTACTTCTATAAATACAATTATTATAATATATATAATAATTTAATATATATCCTAAACTCGCTTAATTTTGATAAATCTTTCAGAAAAATAGTAATTTCGCATCTCCAGTAAATGTATCTTGATTTAAAGTCCACCTGTAGTCAATAATTTTATCATTTAAAACTCATCTTTGATAATCAAAATGACATAATTAAACTTTTCTGTGAAAGTAATTTATTCATGCCTTGAAATAGCTGGACTGTAACTCGACACCCTTGCTGCTTTAAGTATATGTGGAACTATGAATATGCAAATTAGCCCCGCCTCCACTCACTCGCAGCAGCTCGGATTACCGGATCCACTTGCTCAACTTTACTGTAGTAAATGCTGCACGATGGCAAGTGGAAATACTGGTTTAATTCAGCCAAAAATTGATTCAGAAGAAGTAGAGGACGAGCAAGTCCATGCATCAGAATGATAATGAGTTTTATGTATCGCTCTCTACAAAATGTCGGGCACATAACAGTAATTGATCTGATTAACCTTTGGCTTGACTATGCCATCAAACAGAGAATAATGTGCTGCTAATGTTACACAAACCATGTTCCTGTTCACCATCTCCGAGTCAGACGCTGCCCTCAGAAAATCAGCATCTAACATCATAGAAAGTCAGTGGAGAACTAGCTGACGGGATTGGTCACGTTTGTGACGGAAAGGAAATGGGCGTTTTGGGGTAACTGCAGTTTTAAAGAGAATGGTGTTGACTGATGAATCTGCACATGGTTTGCCTGAGAGCACATTAAAAACACCACATAGACACATAAACAACATTAAACATTTGATTTTCACCACAGGATGTCTTTTATAGAGAATATGTGTACTGGAAAACACATCAAAAGTATTAGGTAAAACCCCAGAGTCCATAAAAACCCTTTTAAAATCATCAAACCAGACCTGACTAACCAGATTAGTAGCCAGTTAAGACAGAAAACCATCTTAGACTGTTTTAAACAGTTTTAACTTAAAGGGGTCCTATAATGCTTTCTTCCAAGATGTAAAATAAGTCTCTGATGTCTCCAGAGGGTTTTTGTGAGGTTTTGGTCAAAGGAGCTGCTGCTCCCGCCCCTTTCAGGAAGAGGGCGGAGCTTCAAGAGCTCATGTTAGCAGCTCTGATTACCTCACGCAGACACACACTGAACATGACAGAAACTGTTCATCCTTTTATGATCAAACCGGAGTCGGACAATGATGGAGAGACTCAAGAAGAAGAGACAACATGTAGAATGAGACAGGACATTTCTGAATGGATAGATGATGAATTTATGAGTTAACGATCTTCAGTCATTGATCAGCATATTCTGTCATGATAATCTATAAACCGAATATCTGCATCAGAATATCTGCTGATGAAGAGAGAACAGGGGTAGTTTAGTTTAATTACGGTTATAACTGATGTTGTTATTGCTTTATGACATGCTATTGCATTTGTGTTCGTACTGGATTGCAATAAATGTGAAGACAGACGACAGCGTGAGCGACTCCCACATGAGCTCGACTACAACAACTCTTCCTCTTCTCAACATGGCCTTTGTTGAGTGTTCCCGGGGGCGGGGTTGTCACTAACCAGTTGTAGTCCCTACCAGCCGTTTGTAGTCCTTAAAATATGATTTCTGTACAAGAAAATATCTCCCTTTGCTTTGAACTTTGAGTGTCGTAACTTTGCAGACGTTGCTTATGCTCAAACAGCAACACTACACACTAAGAAGGACCTGAAAGAGACACTGCAGCAGATTCAACAATGGAGCTCTGTCCTAAAAAACACGTTGGCTATTTCTGGCCAAATCTAAGCAGAATTTCATCTCAATAATGGCATGAGGACGGCTGCCCATAAAGGGTCCTGTTTGTGGCATTTTAGGGCTCTGGGCTCCTGCGGCGAGCCCGAAATAAACTGCTCTCATCATCACACTGAGCTGCTGTAATGGAGATGGACGCGGACACAGTGTTCATATCACAGGATAAAGATAAAGAACAGCCGACAACGCCAGGAAAATACAGAACTCCACATAAGAATATAAAGTGTTTTTCTTTCCCTCCTTTATAAGGTGATTTACTGTTATTCCCCCGTGTCACCATAAAACACACTGAAAATAGAGCATCTCCCCTCATGATTTAATACTAAGAAGCTTAAAGCAGAACAAAACTAATAAAGAAAGGCGGCATCGTACCAAAAGGAGCTTTGTAAAATAATTCAACATCCAGCCTCCGCAGCCGGGAGTTTCAGACTTCACTAGGTAAAACAGAGATGCGTGGGAATTTATCGGAGTGATTTGTTCATGTAGGAACGGACTATTAATAAGTGATTCCTGACTTCAGGATTGAGTGATTCTGTTTGAGGAACGGAGTGAGCTGCAGAGGAAATGAGTGAAATGTGAGAATGGAGAAAGGTAAAGGAAGGAAAGATGCCACCTGGCACAGAGAAACCGGAGGAATTACAGGAGCTTTAATTTGTATTTAATTTCAGTTAAAGTTTTAGGAATAAATAAATATAAATAAATCACAAAGATATAAATTCACATTCAACCAACTGAATAATAAATAAATAAATAGTTACAATATATGAAAATTAAATTTTGAGAGAGAGAGAGAGAGAGAGAGAGAGAGAGAGAGAGAGAGAGAGAGAGAGAGAGAGAGAGAGACAGAGAGAGAGAGAGAGAGAGAGAGAGAGAGAGAGAGACAGAGAGAGAGAGAGAGAGAGAGAGAGAGAGAGAGACAGAGAGAGAGAGAGAGAGAGAGAGAGAGAGAGAGAGAGAGAGAGAGAGAGAGAGAGAGAGAGAGAGAGAGAGAGAGAGAGAGAGAGAGAGAGAGAGAGAGAGAGAGAGAGAGAGAGAGAGAGAGAGAGAGAGAGAGACAGAGAGAGAGAGAGAGAGACAGAGAGAGAGAGAGAGAGAGAGAGAGAGAGAGAGAGAGAGAGAGAGAGAGAGAGAGAGAGAGAGAGAGAGAGAGAGAGAGAGAGAGAGAGAGAGAGAGAGAGAGAGAGAGAGAGAGAGAGAGAGAGAGAGAGAGAGAGAGAGAGAGAGAGAGAGAGAGAGAGAGAGAGAGAGAGAGAGAGAGAGAGAGAGAGAGAGAGAGAGAGAGAGAGAGAGAGAGAGAGAGAGAGAGAGAGAGAGAGAGAGAGAGAGAGAGAGAGAGAGAGAGAGAGAGAGAGAGAGAGAGAGAGAGAGAGAGAGAGAGAGAGAGAGAGAGAGACAGAGAGAGAGAGAGAGAGAGAGAGAGAGAGAGAGAGAGAGAGAGAGAGAGAGAGAGAGAGAGAGAGAGAGAGAGAGAGAGAGAGAGAGAGAGAGAGAGAGAGAGAGAGAGAGAGAGAGAGAGAGAGAGAGAGAGAGAGAGAGAGAGAGAGAGAGAGAGAGAGAGAGAGAGAGAGAGAGAGAGAGAGAGAGAGAGAGAGAGAGAGAGAGAGAGAGAGAGAGAGAGAGAGAGAGAGAGAGAGAGAGAGAGAGAGAGAGAGAGAGAGAGAGAGAGAGAGAGAGAGAGAGAGAGAGAGAGAGAGAGAGAGAGAGAGAGAGACAGAGAGAGAGAGAGAGAGAGACAGAGAGAGAGAGAGAGAGAGAGAGAGAGAGAGACAGAGAGAGAGAGAGAGAGAGAGAGAGAGAGAGAGAGAGAGAGAGAGAGAGAGAGAGAGAGAGAGAGAGAGAGAGAGAGAGAGAGAGAGAGAGAGAGAGAGAGAGAGAGAGAGAGAGAGAGAGAGAGAGAGAGAGAGAGAGAGAGAGAGAGAGAGAGAGAGAGAGAGAGAGAGAGAGAGAGAGAGAGAGAGAGAGAGACAGAGAGAGAGAGAGAGAGAGAGAGAGAGAGAGAGAGAGAGAGAGAGAGAGAGAGAGAGAGAGAGAGAGAGAGAGAGAGAGAGAGAGAGAGAGAGAGAGAGAGAGAGAGAGAGAGAGAGAGAGAGAGAGAGAGAGAGAGAGAGAGAGAGAGAGAGAGAGAGAGAGAGAGAGAGAGAGAGAGAGAGAGAGAGAGAGAGAGAGAGAGAGAGAGAGAGAGAGACAGAGAGAGAGAGAGAGAGAGAGAGAGAGAGAGAGAGACAGAGAGAGAGAGAGAGAGAGACAGAGAGAGAGAGAGAGAGAGAGAGAGAGAGAGAGAGAGAGAGAGAGAGAGAGAGAGAGAGAGAGAGAGAGAGAGAGAGAGAGAGAGAGAGAGAGAGAGAGAGAGAGAGAGAGAGAGAGAGAGAGAGAGAGAGAGAGAGAGAGAGAGAGAGAGAGAGAGAGAGAGAGAGAGAGAGAGAGAGAGAGAGAGAGAGAGAGAGAGAGAGAGAGAGAGAGAGAGAGAGAGAGAGAGAGAGAGAGAGAGAGAGAGAGAGAGAGAGAGACAGAGACAGAGAGAGAGAGAGAGAGAGAGAGAGAGAGAGAGAGAGAGAGAGAGAGAGAGAGAGACAGAGAGAGAGAGAGAGAGAGAGAGAGAGAGAGAGAGAGAGAGAGAGAGAGAGAGAGAGAGAGAGAGAGAGAGAGAGAGAGAGAGAGAGAGAGAGAGAGAGAGAGAGAGAGAGAGAGAGAGAGAGAGAGAGAGAGAGAGAGAGAGAGAGAGAGAGAGAGAGAGAGAGAGAGAGAGAGAGAGAGAGAGAGAGAGAGAGAGAGAGAGAGAGAGAGAGAGAGAGAGAGAGAGAGAGAGAGAGAGAGAGAGAGAGAGAGAGAGAGAGAGAGAGAGAGAGAGAGAGAGAGAGAGAGAGAGAGAGAGAGAGAGAGAGAGAGAGAGAGAGAGAGAGAGAGAGAGAGAGAGAGAGAGAGAGAGAGAGAGAGAGAGAGAGAGAGAGAGAGAGAGAGAGAGAGAGAGAGAGAGAGAGAGAGAGAGAGAGAGAGACAGAGAGAGACAGAGAGAGAGAGACAGAGAGAGAGAGAGAGAGACAGAGAGACAGAGAGAGAGAGAGATGAGAAACAGCCGAAGGGATGCAGGGAATCTGTGAGGACTTTTCCACAGAAAGTGACCCCGTCTGGCGCTCTTCCGGCTCTTTCAGGGACTGATCAAACTTTAAATATGCAGGAAGGGGCTTTCTCTCCGGAGATTCCTCAGAACTGTCCCTCTTTAATTGAAGAGGAGAATGAGGGAGAATAACAGGAGTCTTTGTGCTGATATAAGCTGCTGAAGAGAAGCGACCGGCTCACAGGCACAACATCAAGAGGACACTTCAATAAACAACATATACATTCAGTCAAACAGACAAATCATGCTAGGGTCAAAACACAACAACGAATCAATAAACGTGTGGTCAATTATTAATGCTTTGCCAATTCAAACATGAATTTAATAATAATAAAAATAATAATGGTTCATTATTATTATTATTTTACATTAATGTGTATGTGAAATGTTAAAAATGTATTAGTAAATGTATTCATCATTTAACTCACCAGATCACATTTAGTTTTGGTAACATGATTATTTAAAGCATTTTAGATGGTTTATTCTATTATTTCTATAGGGAATATAGTGCATTAATAGCGGGAGAGCACCGGGAGAGAATGCTGCCTGCTTTGAGAGCGCGAGTAATGCATGAGGGAAACAAATTACGTTTATGGAGATTCCGTGACATTACTACATTAAACGACTATATAGAAATGTTCAATATAATGTATAATAATGCAGTGGGGGAATATCTGTGGGTCCTGATAATAATAATAATAATAATAATAATAATAATAATAATAATAATATTTTAATAATAGTAAAAAAAAAGTTTAAAAAAATTTTTGGGCTTAAAATATCAGGATACATATCGTATTGTGAGTTCAGTATTGAGATTTATATCGAATCGTGACACGAGTGTATCGTTACACCCCTAGTAGAAATGAAAGTATTGCTCATTGTTAGTTCATGCCATGATACCCAGTGCTAAAGCTGCTGTAAAGAGTTTCAGATGATCTACTGATGAAGGCTTCACTTCCAGTCAAATCCTGTCCTTGAGTCAGGATCTTTACCCATGATGCTCTGGAGCACAGGCATCGTGTTAAAGAGACTGTGGAGAGTATTTTACTGTACATGGCACCTGAGAAAGAAGCCAGACGAGGAGCACAGGTCACGGCGAGCGCTCGCTCACTTCAATAACTGACTTTCAAAGCCTTCCATTGATATTCAATCTCAATTTAACACAGCAAAGCGTCCAAGGTCTCAGGATTCATGCCAGGAAGACGAGCTTGCTCAGGTGTGAATTATACAATCCTCCAACAGTAAACATGACCACTTCCTCTCCGGATACTCTGTCCCGAAACCAGGCGAATGAGAGATTTGCATGTAATTACACAGACAGTAGAAACCAGTGTTTGAACGGATGAAATCCCTGGCCCAATTTAGTCTCAGATCTTCACAGCACGGATATGGTCTTGGAAATTAAAGCGTACAATTATATTCAGATTCTCCAAAGTGTTGTAATTTATACGACATGCGCCAGTTTGAGTGGGAATAGCAGGATATAATCCAAACTCTCTTTCAGGAGAACAAGCTCAGAAGAAAGACACTGAACGGCCCCGGAGAGCAGGAGACCAGATCTGACATCCACGGCTTGCTTTAAGGGATTCGGACACAAAGGGATGGAGAGATCGCTCTGCTGGAGGAGAGAAATTAATCTGTGTTCATCTCCGAGGCTGTTCGAGGAGCGAGGAAATACATGGGAATGATGCAGAACCGCAACAAACCTATGAAATGTGGGTGCCACGAGGCTAAAAAAGCTGCTCTAGAGTCGGAGAGAAACACAGTTCTCACTGCTTGACAGATACAGACAGATTCACAGTCATATGAGGCCAGGCTTTTAATGAATCACTCTCCAAGCCCATTTACCTATCTATTGTTTTTAAAGGATCACACCAACGTTTAGGGACTTTAGCTTATTCCCCGTATCCCCCAGAGTTAGATAAGTCCATACACACCATTCTCATCTCCGTGCGTCCCATAACTGTCTGACGCACCCACTGCTAGCCTAGCTTAGCACAAATACTGGAGGTAAACGGCTCCAGCATAGGTTTTTTTCATAAGTTTGTTGTGGTTCTACTGCTCAATAAGGGACAAAATAACACCAACATTTTCCTGTTTACATGTTGTGATGTGTATAGTTACAGCGTGTACTAAGACCGACTGAAAATGACCGATATAACCGATATAGCTAGGGACTATACTCTCATTCCTGCGTAATGATCAAGGAGCTTTGCTGCTGTACCATGGGAGCAGCGGCGCAATGATATTACGCAGCGCATGAAAACAGGCTAACTTCCGTCAACATGTGACAACCTGCTTGCACAGAGAGCGTGCTGGGGACTATTTTCAGGTGCTGTGTAATATTATTGTGCCGCTGCTCCCATGGTACGGCAGCAAAGCTCCTACTTGAGCAGTAGGCTAGCTGGAGCCATTTACCTCCAGTCTTTGTGCCAAGCTAGGCTAGCGGTGGGTGCGTCAGACAGAGTTATGGCACGCACGGAGATGAGAATGGTATGTATGGACATGAGAACTGTTTATTTTAAGATTCAAGCGAATGCATTAGCGTTTAACACACCCTGCCAGACCATAACTCAGTTACCACTTTTAACCAGGCTATATATATATATAATTTTTTTTTTTTTTTTTGCAAAAACAGAAACCTGCAAGAAACACTGACATGATGCTATGAAAAATATGAAAATACACTAAAGATACAAAAATATATGAAAAGGAAAACCAAGAAATATGTGAGAAATCTTTTTGAGATTGAATAATTTGATATACAGTTCACAAAACCGATCTGCACAAGTTGGAGTGATTGGTTAGAGAGTTTAAAATGGACTTTAAGATATTTTTATGCTGCTTTAGGGTCCTTTGTGAACCTCACAAGTGTCGGTCCATATTCATTGTCCAGTAATTGCAGGAGAAGTCGTTTCTGCAGTTCATTACTGAGACGCTCATGTGGCCTATATGGCAGGAGGACGATTCAGAGATGCAGTTATGATCTGGTTCAACACCATCTGTTCCTACTGGAAGACCATGAGTTCATCTCAAGACTGTCAAAAACACTGCTTTAACTATAAACCGCAAGGCTGCACTTATGCTGATGGGTCATTTTCCTATGATCCTTTGCCATTCTTAAAAAAATGACAACAGTATAAGGGGTTATGGAGCATAGCTGATATAGTGAAAAGAAACTGTGTTTGCATGAACCATGTCTTATACACTAAAAACTAGAGCTGCACGATTCTAGATAACTTAAGAATCACATTTTTTTTAATAGAAATCATGATTCTTACATGTTTCCAAACAGACATCTAAACAAAATTGCTGCTATTTAAAAATATGATTACTTTGAATTAATAACTTTTTTGAACATCTGAACAAATGATTCAATGACTCACTCATAAATACTTCAGTTGTTTCATTACTGGATGAACCTGCGTTTCTGAATGAATCTCCTTAATGAATGATTCAATGACTCACTCATAAATACTTCAGTTGCTTCATTACTGGATGAACCTGCGTTTCTGAATGAATCTCCTTAATGAATGATTCAATGACTCACTCATAAAGACTTCACTTGTTTCATTACTGGATGAACCTGCGTTTCTGAATGAATCTCCTTAATGAATGATTCAATGACTCACTCATAAATACTTCAGTTGCTTCATTACTGGATGAACCTGCGTTTCTGAATGAATCTCCTTAATGAATGATTCAATGACTCACTCATAAAGACTTCACTTGTTTCATTACTGGATGAACCTGCGTTTCTGAATGAATCTCCTTAATGAATGATTCAATGACTCACTCATAAAGACTTCACTTGTTTCATTACTGGATGAACCTGCGTTTCTGAATGAATCTCCTTAATGAATGATTCAATGACTCACTCATAAAGACTTCACTTGTTTCATTACTGGATGAACCTGCGTTTCTGAATGAATCTCCTTAATGAATGATTCAATGACTCACTCATAAATACTTCAGTTGCTTCATTACTGGATGAACCTGCGTTTCTGAATGAATCTCCTTAATGAATGATTCAATGACTCACTCATAAATACTTCACTTGTTTCATTACTGAATTAATCTGTGTTTTTGAATTAATCTGTTATTGTCATTGTCATCGCAATATTTTAATGATTAACCGTGTCAAGGCCTTTAGAGGGCACTGCTTCTGACGTTCTGTTCGCTTCTGTTCCTCTACTTCAACATGGATGAAAAATGACCAGCCACTTATGTGGAGCAGATCGAAAGAAAACGTGCTGGTTAAAAGAAGAGCAGAGGAGAAGAACTGACCCACTGATCTCAGGGGAGGAAGACCTGCACAATGTGTTCACAGGTAATGAGAGATAGAGGGAAGACAGAAAGAGAAGTATGAGTAAGAGAACACAATGTGTGCCAGCCCAGCAGGGTCCAAAATTAACCTTTCAAACAATGAAAAAAGACATGAACCTTTGAGTTATGGATGTGATTCAGCCTGATGAATCAATCACTGAATGAACTGACAATATGACTCACTCACTGAACAAATGAGCCTTTACTCACTGAACTGTTTTGTGTACTTTAGTCAGGGTTATATGGAAGCTTGTTTCCGGCCACTGAATAAAAAATAAAAAAGGTAATCGCGACAATGCACCTCACAATTCTGACTTTTTCCTCACAATCATGTTTTTTTCTCTCGCAATTGCGGGACAACAAAAAAATCAGAATTGCGAGAAAAAAGTTGCTTTTTTTATTTTTTATTCTGATGCGGAAACAAGCTTCCAGTGTTATCATCATTAACTAAATACAACTTTTAAAAACATTTCTGTTGATTGAAATAAAGCTGAAATTAAATAAAATAAATCTTATTTGAAAATCTTAAAGTAAACAAAATACAAATGCAATAAGGCACCAAGTTGAAGAACTAAAATTATTAACTGGAAAACTAAACCTATAAATAAATAAAATGACAAAAACACATTACAAAACCACAAAAATTTAAATTAACATTAAAAAAAAGCTAATTTAACATGAATTACTGGTAATATGATAACACTTTACAATAAGGTCCCATTAGTTAACGGTAGTTAATGCATTAACATTAACTAACAGTGAGCAATACATGTTAACGTTACAAAGTTACAAATATTAATAAATTGCAATAGTATCACTAATTATTTTTGCAAGCAAATTATGTCCAACTACAGTAAATGACTTGACCTTGGTGAACAATATTGAACAAGAAGGGTTCAATACATCACAGAAGCCCAAATATGAAAGGTATAAAAACATAATCAATCAATAATCACACAATTTAGTCAAGTGACCTTTATTTATATAGCACTTTTAACAAGTCCAATTGTTTCAAAGCAGCTTCACATTGTTAACAGGAAAATAATGCAACAGAATTTGTACAGCCGTTCTGGTGAAACGGTGATGTTATCCAGCTAATTTCAAGTATCATATAGTGTCAATGCGGGCAGATCGGTAATATAGATGAAATTTAGGTGTCCCCAACTGAGCAAGCCAAAAGCCAGAGGCAACGGTGGCAAGGAACCAAAACTCCTTCAGGGTCAGAACGGAGAAAAAAACCTTGGGAGAAACCAGGCTCAGTCGGGGTGCCACCAGGTTTAATGAGGTCACAATTTAGTGACAAACAGCAGTGGTCAACTGGCCCAAAACGGCTTCAAATATATCTGTTATTGATAAGCCTTGAATTAAACTGCAAACAATACTATGTGTATGTAGTTTGGAGATTTGAACTGGTTGGCATATGAACCCAAATCCAGTATGAGACACTGATACACGCTCTATCATATCAATGATTATAACTGTGCCGTCAGCAGAACAAAACATCCGACTCGACATACGGCCCTCCAGGGAATCCCTCAAAATCTGACACCAAATTCATCTCACACGATCATTTCCTCTCGCTCTCACTAACTCTCCTCCTCTTCCCTCTGTTACATGCATATAATGCCCCAATGAGCACAATTCACACGGATATCAGGCAGGAATCAATTTCCTATTCAACTAGGGTACAGAAACTCATGTTTTAAGGCAAGAGAACCTGATAGCAGGAAACTATATTCCCAGACATCATTTCACGCTGTAGTTGAGCTTCCAAGATGAGCAAGACAACATTCAAAAGCACCTCTGAACGTTTCCTCCGAACACTGAAAATGTCATGCCAGCCCAATACACCCAATTACGGCCAGTAAACAGGAAGCGCAGTTTGAAAGCATGGCAAACAGCTCTGACCATCCACAGGTGTACAGCAACTCACTGTACACCTGAAACCTCGATCACAAGAGTAAGAGAAATGGACAATAGAATCAATAGCATTAGCTGAGTCTCTGCATACATTTTCACTGCTTATTGTTTTTATTATTCGTTTCCACTTTTTCACTTACAGATTAGTTATACATTATTTAGATTCCATGACTATTTTCATAACTCTTTTTGACCATTTGATTTATACTAGCCATTGATAACACAACCTTAAGACTAACGGACGGACGGATGGATGGACTGACGGATGGATGGATGGATGGAATGATGGATGGATGGATGGACGGATGGATGGAATGATGGATGGATGGAATGACGGATGGATGGATGGATGGTAGAATGATTGATGGATGGATGGATGATATGGATGATATGGATGGATGGATGGATGGATGGATGGATGGATGGATGGATGGATGGATGGATGGATGGATGGATGGATGGATGGATGGATGGATGGATGGATGGATGGATGGATGATATGGATGGATGGATGGATGGATGGATGGATGGATGGATGGATGGATGGAATGATGGATGGATGGATGGATGGAATGATGGATGGATGGATGGATGGCACTACACAGCTCTGGAAGATCCAGTGAGAAAGCCTTTGAATTCACTGCAGAATTAATAACATCTCAACAAGATCCAGTGAGAAGCCTTTCAATTTGATGAAGTGTTCTCTGTTATAAACTACAGGTATCAGATTAAACAGCGCTGACGTGGAAACATTGAGCCATGAATGAACAAGTTATATAAGGTTCTCCAGTCCACAGAAAATCCCCAACATTCACCATGGATTTAATGTAGTAACGCTAACTGTAACCATGGTTGCAGAAATAGTCCAATGTTTTTACGTTATTCATTTCAGGGCTCTTTAGAAACTTTTGAGAGTGACACTTTAAAGCTTTAAATATTATCCAATGTTAAGGTTATTTTTTAATGTGGTGATTTGTAAAACTAAGGTAATGTAGGAAAACTAACGCTCCGTGGCAAACAAACTTTTATTTAAAGAAAGACAATTACAGCTATAACCAGTAGACTTGGCAGAGGAGCACTTATTGGCTTATTAGCCATTTCCACACTCTAATATATGGAAAAGTAGGAAAAATCACAAAGAAGAACTAAAACTTTTCTTCAAATTGTGACTGAATTACACAGAAAGCAAATAAAGAGCTCCTTTTATAATCACTGGAGCTGTCGGTCAGTTCAGTGTGAGACTTTAACAGAACAATGGGACATTTAATAAGAGTACAATATTTACATGTGCTTTACTTTCACATTTATAAGCAGCAAGCATGTAATATTATCAGTAACTGCACTACTTCATGCAAAACAATAATAATATGATTAAATTACCTTTATGATTAAGGTAGTGCCACCAAAATCCCTCCCAAATCAGGTGCTGGTGTCACCATCTCCATCACATCACAGAACGCGCCAGTGCTACTGCTCTCGCCCCGTATTACACAGAACGTGCCAGTGCTACTGCTCGCCCCGTATTACACAGAACGCGCCAGCGCCTGCTCTGCTCTCGCCCGTATTACACAGAACGCGCCAGCGCTACTGCTCTCGCCCCGTATTACACAGAACGCGCCAGCGCTACTGCTCTCGCCGCGTATTACACAGAACGCTACTGCTCTCACCCTCTATTACACAGAACGCGCCAGTGCTACTGTTCTCGCCCCGTATTACACAGAACGCGCCAGTGCTACTGCTCTCGCCTCGTATTACACAGAACGCGCCAGTGCTACTGCTCTCGCCCCGTATTACACAGAACGCGCCAGCGCTACTGCTCTCGCCTCTATTACACAGAACGCGCCAGTGCTACTGCTCTCGCCTCTATTACACAGAACGCACCAGTGCTACTGCTCTCACCAGTATTACACAGAACGCGCAGTGCTCTCTCTCTCTCTATTACACAGAACGCGCCAGTGCTACTGCTCTGCTCTGCCCGTATTACACAGAACGCGCCAGTGCTACTGCTCTCACCCGTATTACACAGAACGCGCCAGTGCTACTGCTCTCGCCCTCTATTACACAGAACGCACCAGTGCTACTGCTCTCACCAGATACACAGAACGCGCCAGCGCTACTGCTCTCGCCCCGTATTACACAGAACGTGCCAGTGCTACTGCTCTCGCCCCGTATTACACAGAACGCGTGCCAGTGCTACTGCTCACACCCTCTATTACACAGAACGTGCAGTGCTACTGCTCTCGCCCCGTATTACACAGAACGTGCCAGTGCTACTGCTCTCGCCCCGTATTACACAGAACGTGCCAGTGCTACTGCTCTCACCCGTATTACACAGAACGCGCCAGTGCTACTGCTCTCACCAGATATTACACAGAACGCGCCAGTGCTACTGCTCTCGCCCCGTATTACACAGAACGCGCCAGTGCTACTGCTCTCGCCCCGTATTACACAGAACGCACCAGTGCTACTGCTCTCGCCCTCTATTGCACAGAACGCGCCAGTGCTACTGCTCGCCCCTCTATTACACAGAATGCGCCAGTGCTACTGCTCTCGCCCCGTATTACACAGAACGCGCCAGTGCTACTGCTCTCGCCTCTATTACACAGAACGCGCCAGTGCTACTGCTCTCCCGTATTACACAGAACGCGCCAGTGCTACTGCTCTCACCCGTATTACACAGAACGCGCCAGTGCTACTGCTCTCGCCCTCTATTACACAGAACGCGCCAGTGCTACTGCTCTCGCCCTCTATTACACAGAACGCGCCAGTGCTACTGCTCTCGCCCTCTATTACACAGAACGCGCCAGTGCTACTGCTCTCACCCGTATTACACAGAACGCGCCAGTGCTACTGCTCTCGCCCCGTATTACACAGAACGCGCCAGTGCTACTGCTCTCGCCAGTATTACACAGAACGTGCCAGTGCTACTGCTCTCACCCTCTATTACACAGAACGCGCCAGTGCTACTGCTCTCGCCCCGTATTACACAGAACGCCAGTGCTACTGCTCTCGCCTCTATTACACAGAACGCCAGCTACAGTGCTGCTTGCTCGCCAGCGCCTATTACACAGAACGCGCCAGTGCTACTGCTCTCACCCGTATTACACAGAACGCGCCAGTGCTACTGCTCTCTCGCGCCACAGAACGCGTACACAGAACGCGCCAGTGCTACTGCTCTCGCCCCTATTACACACACAAACGCGCCAGTGCTACTGCTCGCCTCTATTACACAGAACGCGCCAGTGCTACTGCTCTCGCCCCGTATTACACAGAACGTGCCAGCGCTACTGCTCTCGCCCCGTATTACACAGAACGCGCCAGCGCTACTGCTCTCGCCCCGTATTACACAGAACGTGCCAGTGCTACTGCTCTCACCCTCTATTACACAGAACGCGCCAGTGCTACTGCTCTCACCCTCTATTACACAGAACGTGCCAGTGCTACTGCTCTCACCCTCTATTACACAGAACGTGCCAGTGCTACTGCTCTCGCCCCGTATTACACAGAACGTGCCAGTGCTACTGCTCTCACCCTCTATTACACAGAACGTGCCAGTGCTACTGCTCTCGCCCTCTATTACACAGAACGCACCAGTGCTACTGCTCTCACCCGTATTACACAGAACGCGCCAGTGCTACTGCTCTCGCCCTCTATTACACAGAACGCACCAGTGCTACTGCTCTCGCCCCGTATTACACAGAACGCGCCAGTGCTACTGCTCTCACCCGTATTACACAGAACGTGCCAGTGCTACTGCTCTCACCCGTATTACACAGACGCGCGCCAGTGCTACTGCTCTCGCCCTCTATTACACAGAACGCGCCAGTGCTACTGCTCTCGCCCCGTATTACACAGAACGCGCCAGTGCTACTGCTCTCACCAGATTACACAGAACGCGCCAGTGCTACTGCTCTCACCCGTATTACACAGAACGCGCCAGTGCTACTGCTCTCGCCCCGTATTACACAGAACGCGCCAGTGCTACTGCTCGCCCGTATTACACAGAACGCACCAGTGCTACTGCTCTCACCGTATTACACAGAGCGCCAGTGCTACTGCTCTCGCCCCGTATTACACAGAACGCGCCAGTGCTACTGCTCTCGCCTCTATTACACAGAACGCGCCAGTGCTACTGCTCTCGCCTCTATTACACAGAACGCGCCAACGCTACTGCTCTCAGTATTACAGAACGCGCCAGCGCTTACTGCTCTCGCCCGTATTACAGAAGAACGCGCCAGCATACTGCTCGCCCGTGTTACACAGAACGTGCCAGTGCTACTGCTCTCACCTCTATTACACAGAACGCGCCAGTGCTACTGCTCTATTACACAGCCCGTATTACACAGAACGCCCAGTGCTACTGCTCGCCCGTATTACACAGAACGTGCCAGTGCTACTGCTCTCACCCTCTATTACACAGAACGCGTGCCAGTGCTACTGCTCGCCCAGATTACACAGAGCGCGCCAGTGCTACTGCTCGCCCGTATTACACACAGAACGCGCCAGTGCTACTGCTCGCCCGTATTACACAGAACGTGCCAGTGCTACTGCTCACCCTCTATTACACAGAACGTGCCAGTGCTATTGCTCTCGCCCCGTATTACACAGAACGTGCCAGTGCTACTGCTCTCACCCTCTATTACACAGAACGCGCCAGTGCTACTGCTCTCGCCCATTACACACAGAACGCGCCAGTGCTACTGCTCTCACCCGTAGTGCTACTGCTCTCACATTACAGAACGCGCCAGTGCTACTGCTCGCCCTCTATTACACAGAACGCGCCAGTGCTACTGCTCTCGCCCCGTATTACACAGAACGCAGCGCCAGCGCTCTGCTCTCGCCCGTATTACACAGAAACAGCGCCAGCGCTGCTTGCTCGCCCGTATTGCACAGAACGCGCCAGCGCTCTGCTCGCCCGTATTGCACAGAATGCGCCAGCGCTACTGCTCGCCCGTAGACACAGAATGCGCCAGCGCTACTGCTCTCGCCCCGTATTGCACAGAATGCGCCAGCGCTACTGCTCTCGCCCTCTATTACACAGAACGCGCCAGTGCTACTGCTCTCGCCCCGTATTACACAGAACGCCAGTGCTACTCTGCTCGCCCGTATTACACAGAACGCGCCAGTGCTACTGCTCGCCCGACAGGCACAGAATGCGCCAGCGCTACTGCTCTCGCCCCGTATTACACAGAACGCGCCAGCGCTACTGCTCTCGCCCCGTATTACACAGAACGCGCCAGCGCTACTGCTCTCACCCCGTACTACACAGAAAGTGCCAGTGCTACTGTTTTCATAGTACATTGAGCTATTTTACCACCAAAGATCAGGGTAAATGTGATTTTCATGAAAGTAATTTTGCTGTAGATGTTACTGACACACCGTTTAATAAAGTTCTCAAACTCACTGTTACTTAAGGCAGCGCTCTGAATAACCTGCATTAACGGATCCTGTGTAAGATCTCTGATGATTAATGAGTACTGGATGTGTCACTGCAGAGTTCCTCTGTGTTCCTCTGGTCCTGTAGGGAGTTAAACTCTCTCACCTGCAGAGGAAACACATCTCGCATGCAGATATTATAATGTGGGGGGGGGAGCTAAAGTAGGACACAGCTGGTTATACAGATGTCACCAATCTACAGGTGTGTTTAGGCCTTGTGACAGGAAAAAAAGGTGTGTGCATTTCATCTCTTGAGTGTGTAATGTTGCTGTTTGAGCATGAAAGCGTCCCTCCAGCGGGAGTTCTTCTCTATATCAGTGTCAGTGTTTCTGAACTCCTGAAACGCCTCCATTGTAGTCTTGAGTTTTCTTCCGGGAACCAACACGTCACAATATTCCTCATTTCAATAATTCATACACAGAATAAAGGGGCGGGGTCTGGTGGAGTCAGTTAGTAGTGTGTTGAAACTGGCAGTTATGGTAAGGGGCGGGACATTTCCCAAACACTCAACCAATCACAACACACTGCTCCAGCCGACCAATCAGAGCACATTGTGCTTTTCAGAAGGAGGGGCTTCATAGAGACAGGAACTAAACAGAAAATAATCAACATTCAAGCAGGAAAACTGCAGCCAGTGCATAAAAACACCTTTAAGACCAACAGAAACTTGTGCCAAACTAGGCTAATGGCAATTCTGCAAATCAGTCAGGGTGAATGTCACACAGCGAAATAGCACAATGTGCATAATTACACAATTAGGTAATTACCCAGAGCAAAGTCGCTGACAGAAAGCAAACGTCCTGAAGGGAGCTGACGTGAACTACAAACGAGGAGAAGAGACGTCTTCCTCTAAGAATGTGCATTGTTATATTCATCGCTGTCATAATGATGCTTCGGGCCTAATTATTGAACTTTTATGATGGAAATGAGAGTGATGGATGTGTCTGGAAAGTTTTTAAGTTCTCATATGAGTGTTTCCATGGCAACTATTAGATCTATAATGTGAACGGCCCTCTGTTTTGCCTATTTCTACAGTAAAATATCACTGAGATTAACATCATCTGTTAATCAGCCAAAAAAAAAACAACCAACCAAACTGTTTATTTAGTTTTAAAAAAATTAGAGCAAACATAGACAAAGAGATTTCTGTGTAGGTTTGAAACCAGTATTATAATACTAACGTTTTTATTAATATTTTTAATTAGCTTTTATTTTCATAAATAATAGATGTTTTTTTTCACAAATTTTAGATGGATAGATGGATAGAACGATAGATGGATAGAACGATAGATGGATAAATGGATAGAACGATAGATGGATAAATGGATAGAATGATAGATGGATAGAACGATAGATGGATAGATAGATGGATAGAACGATAGATGGATAAATGGATAGAATGATAGATGGATAGAAGAACGATAGATGGATAGATGGATAGAACGATAGATGGATAAATGGATAGAACGATAGATGGATAAATGGATAGAATGATAGATGATAGAACGATAAATGGATAGATGGATAGAACGATAGATGGATAGAACGATAGATGGATAAATGGATAGAACGATAGATGGATAAATGGATAGAATGATAGATGGATAAATGGATAGAATGATAGATGATAGAACGATAAATGGATAGATGGATAGAACGATAGATGGATAGAACGATAGATGGATAGAACGATAGATGGATAGATAGAATAGATGGATAGAATGATAGATGGATAAATGGATAGAATGATAGATGGATAAATGGATAGAATGATAGATGATAGAACGATAAATGGATAGATGGATAGAACGATAGATGGATAAATGGATAGAATGATAGATGGATAAATGGATAGAATGATAGATGGATAAATGGATAGAATGATAGATGATAGAATGATAAATGGATAGATGGATAGAATGATAGATGGATAAATGGATAGAATGATAGATGGATAAATGGATAGAATGATAGATGATAGAACGATAAATGGATAGATGGATAGAATGATAGATGGATAAATGGATAGAATGATAGATGATAGAACGATAAATGGATAGAACGATAGATGGATAGAACGATAGATGGATAGAATGATAGATGGATAAATGGATAGAATGATAGATGGATAAATGGATAGAATGATAGATGGATAAATGGATAGAATGATAGATGATAGATGATAGAATGGATAGATGGATAGAATAGATGATGGATAGATGGATAGATAGATATAGATGGATAGAATGATAGATGGATAAATGGATAGAATGATAGATGGATAAATGGATAGAATGATAGATGATAGAACGATAAATGGATAGATGGATAGAATGATAGATGGATAAATGGATAGAATGATAGATGGATAAATGGATAGAATGATAGATGATAGAACGATAAATGGATAGATGGATAGATGGATAGAACGATAGATGATAGAATGATAGATGATAGAATGATAGATGGATAAATGGATAGAATGATAGATGATAGAATGATAGATGGATAAATGGATAGAATGATAGATGATAGAACGATAGATGGATAGATGGATGGAATGGATAGATGGATAGATGATAGATGGATAGATGGATAGAACGATAGATGGATAGAATGATAGATGGATAGAAGGATAGAACGATAGATGGATAGAATGATAGATGGATAGATGATAGAACGATAGATGGATAGAACGATAGATGGATAGAATGATAAATGATAGATGGATAGAACGATAGATGGATAGATAGAACGATAAATGATAGATGATAGAACGATAGATGGATAGATAGAATGATAAATGATAGATGGATAGACCGATAGATGGATAAATGGATAGAATGATAGATGATAGAACGATAAATGGATAGATGGATAGAATGATAGATGGATAAATGGATAGAATGATAGATGATAGAACGATAAATGGATAGATGGATAGAACGATAGATGGATAGAACGATAGATGGATAGAAACGATAGATGGATAGAATGATAGATGGATAAATGGATAGAATGATAGATGGATAAATGGATAGAATGATAGATGATAGAACGATAAATGGATAGATGGATAGAACGATAGATGGATAGAATGATAGATGGATAAATGGATAGAATGATAGATGGATAAATGGATAGAATGATAGATGATAGAACGATAAATGGATAGATGGATAGAATGATAGATGGATAAATGGATAGAATGATAGATGGATAGATGGATAGAACGATAAATGGATAGATGGATAGAATGATAGATGGATAGAATGATAGATGGATGGATAGAATGATAGATGATAGAACGATAAATGGATAGATGGATAGAACGATAGATGGATAGAACGATAGATGGATAGAACGATAGATGGATAGATGGATAGAATGATAGATGGATAGAATGGATAGATGGATAGATGGATAAATGGATAGAATGATAGATGATAGAACGATAAATGGATAAATGGATAGAACGATAGATGGATAGAATGATAGATGGATAGAATGATAGAATGATAAATGGATAGAATGATAGATGGATAAATGGATAGAATGATAGATGATAGAACGATAAATGGATAGATGGATAGAACGATAGATGGATAGAATGATAGATGGATAAATGGATAGAATGATGATAGACGATAGAACGATAAATGGATAGATGGATAGAAACGATAGATGGATAGATGGATAGAACGATAGAACGATAGATGGATAGAATGATAGACGGATAGAATGATAGATGGATAGAATGATAGAACGATAGATGGATAGAAACGATAGATGGATAGAACGATAGATGGATAAATGGATAGAATGATAGATGGATAAATGGATAGAATGATAGATGATAGAACGATAAATGGATAGATGGATAGAACGATAGATGGATAAATGATAGAACGATAAATGGATAGATGGATAGAACGATAGATGGATAGAATGATAGATGGATAAATGGATAGAATGATAGATGATAGAAACGATAAATGGATAGATGGATAGAACGATAGATGGATAGAATGATAGATGGATAAATGGATAGAATGATAGATGATAGAACGATAGATCGATAAATGGATAGAACGATAGATGGATAAATGGATAGAATGATAGATGGATAAATGGATAGAATGATAGATGATAGAACGATAAATGGATAGATGGATAGAACGATAGATGGATAAATGATAGAACGATAAATGGATAGATGGATAGAAATGGATAGATGGATAGAATGATAGATGGATAAATGGATAGAATGATAGATGATAGAACGATAAATGGATAGATGGATAGAACGATAGATGGATAGAATGATAGATGGATAAATGGATAGAATGATAGATGATAGAACGATAGATAGATATAAATGGATAGAACGATAGATGGATAGAACGATAGAACGATAGATGGATAGAATGATAGATGGATAGAATGATAGATGGATAGATGGATATAGAACGATAGATGGATAGAATGATAGATGGATAGAACGATAAATGGATAGATGGATAGAATGATAGATGGATAGATGGATAAATGGATAGATAGATAGATGATAGATGGATAAATGGATAGATGGATAGAATGATAGATGGATAAATGGATAGAATGATAGATGATAGAACGATAAATGGATAGATGGATAGAACGATAGATGGATAGAACGATAGATGGATAGAACGATAGATGGATAGAATGATAGATGGATAAATGGATAGAATGATAGATGGATAAATGGATAGAATGATAGATGATAGAACGATAAATGGATAAATGGATAGAACGATAGATGGATAGAATGATAGATGGATAGAATGATAGAATGATAAATGGATAGAATGATAGATGGATAAATGGATAGAATGATAGATGATAGAACGATAAATGGATAGATGGATAGAATGATAGATGGATAGAATGATAGATGGATAAATGGATAGAATGATAGATGGATAGAACGATAAATGGATAGATGGATAGAGGATAGATGGATAGATGGATAGATGGATAGAACGATAGATGATAGATGATAGAATGATAGACTGATAGAAATGATAGATGGATGATATAGATGGATAGATGGATAGAACGATAGATGGATAGAACGATAGATGGATAAATGGATAGAATGATAGATGATAGAACGATAAATGGATAGATGGATAGAACGATAGATGGATAAATGATAGAACGATAAATGGATAGATGGATAGAATGATAGATGGATAGAATGATAGATGGATAAATGGATAGAATGATAGATGGATAAATGGATAGAATGATAGATGATAGAACGATGGAAATGGATAGATGGATAGAACGATAGATGGATAGAATGATAGATAGATGGATAGAATGATAGATGGATAGATGGATAGAATGATAGATGATAGAATGATAGATAGATGGATAAATGGATAGATAGATGATAGATGATAGAATGATAGATGGATAAATGGATAGAATGATAGATGGATAGAACGATAAATGGATAGATGGATAGAACGATAGATGGATAGATGGATAGAACGATAGATGATAGAACGATAGATGGATAGAATGATAGATGGATAGAAGGATAGAACGATAGATGGATAGAAACGATAGATGGATAGAATGATAGATGGATAGATGATAGAACGATAGATGGATAGAACGATATGGATAGAATGATATAATGATAGATGGATAGAACGATAGATGGATAGATAGAACGATAAATGATAGATGATAGAACGATAGATGGATAGATAGAATGATAAATGATAGATGGATAGACCGATAGATGGATAAATGGATAGAACGATAGATGGATAAATGGATAAAAAGATGGATGGATAAATGGATAAAATGATAGATGGATAAATGGATGAGAACGATAGATCGATAGATTGTTAAAACGATAGATGGACAGATGGACAGAACGATAGATGAATAGATTGTTAGAACGATAGATGGATAGAATGATAGATGGATAGAATGATAGATGGATAGAATGATAGATGGATAAATGGATAGAATGATAGATGGATAGATGGATAGAATGATAGATGGATAGAACGATAGATCGATAAATGGATAGAATGATAGATGGATAGAACGATAAATGGATAGATGGATAGAACGATAATGGATAGATGATAGATGATAATGATAAATGGATAGATGGATAGAACGATAGATGGATAGAATGATAGATGGATAGAAGGATAGAAACGATAGATGGATAGATAGAACGATAAATGATAGATGATAGAACGATAGATGGATAGATAGAATGATAAATGATAGATGGATAGACCGATAGATGGATAAATGGATAGAACGATAGATGGATAGATGGACAGCATGATAGATGGATAAATGGATAAAATGATAGATGGATAAATGGATAGAACAATAGATGAATAGATTGTTAGAACGATAGATGGATAGATTGATATAGATAGATAGATTGTTAGAACGATAGATGGATAGATTGATGGATAGATTGTTAGAACAATAGATGGATAGATGGATAATTGTTAGAACTATAGATGGATAGATTGTTAGAACTATAGATGGATAGATGGATAGATGGATAGAATGATAGATGGATAGATTGTTAGAACAATAGAGATAGATTGATAGATTGATAGATGGATAGATCGTTAGAATGATAGATGGATAGATGGATAGAATGATAGATGGATAGATTGTTAGAACAATAGATGGATAGATTGATAGATTGATAGATGGATAGATCGTTAGAATGATAGATGGATAGAGCGATAGATGGGTAGATGGATAGAACAATTGATGGATAGATTGTTAGAACAATAGAGATAGATTGATAGATTGTTAGAACGATAGGTGGATAGAGCGATAGATGGGTAGATGGATAGAACGATAGATGGATAGATTGTTAGAACGATAGAGATAGATTGATAGATGGAATGATAGATGGGTAGATTGTTAGAACAATAGATGATAGAACGACAGATGATGGATAGAACGATAGATGGATAGAACGATAGATGGATAGATTGATAGATGGATAGATTGTTAGAACGATAGATGGATAGATGGATAGATTGTTAGAATGATAGATGGATAGATTGATAGATGGATAGATTGATAGAATGATAGATGGATAGAATGATAGATGGATAAATGGATAGAATGATAGATGGATAAAATGATAGATGGATAAATGGATAGAATGATAGATGGATAAATGGATAGAATGATAGATGATAGAACGATAAATGGATAGATGGATAGAACGATAGAGGGATAGAATGATAGATGGATAGAATGATAGATGGATAGATGGATAGAATGATAGATGATAGAAACGATAGAATGGATAGATGGATAGATGGATAGATGGATAGAATGATAGATGGATAGATGGATATGGAGAATGATAGATGATAGAAGAACGATAGATGGATAGATGGATAGAATGATAGATGGATAGAATGATAGATGGATAAATGGATAGAATGATAGATGATAGATGGACGATAGATCGATAAATGGATAGAAACGATAGATGGATAGATGGATAGAAACGATAGATGGATAGAATGATAGATGGATAGATGGATAGATGGATAGAATGATAGATGGATAGAACGAGATAGATGGATAGATGGATAGATGGATAGATGGATAGAATGATAGAATGATAGAATGATAGATGGATAGATGATAGAACGGATAGATGGATAGAACGATAGATGGATAGAATGATAGATGGATAGATGGATAGAACGATAGATGGATAGATGGATAGAACGATAGATGGATAGATGGATAGAACGATAGATGGATAGAATGATAGATGGATAAATGATAGATGATAGATGGATAGATGGATAGAATGATAGATGGATAGATGGATAGAAATGATAGAATGATAGAACGATAAATAGAATAGATAGATGATAGAATAGATAGATGGATAGATGGATAGATGATAGATGGATAGAATGGATAGATGGATAAATGATAGAACGATAAATGGATAGATGGATAGAACGATAGATGGATAGAATGATAGATGGATAAATGATAGAATGATAGATGGATAGATGGATAGAAATGATAGATGATGATAGAATGATAGATGATGGATAGATGGATAGAATGATAGATGGATAGATGGATAGAATGATAGATGGATAGAAATGGATAGAATGATAGATGATAGAACGATAAATGGATAGATGGATAGAACGATAGATGATAGAACGATAAATGGATAGATGGATAGAACGATAGATGGATAGAATGATAGATGGATAGAATGATAGATGGATAAATGGATAGAATGATAGATGATAGAACGATAGATCGAATGATAAATGGAGAATGATAGATGGATAGATGGATAGAACGATAGATGGATAGAATGATAGATGGATAGAATGATAGATGGATAGATGGATAGAACGATAGATGGATAGAACGATAGATGGATAGAATGATAGAATGATAGATGGATAGAATGATAGATGGATAGATGGATAGATGGATAGAATGATATAGATGAACGATAGATGGATAGATGGATAGATGGATAGATGATGGATAGATGGATAGAATGATAGATGGATAGAATGATAGAATGATAGATGATAGATGATAGATGGATATAGATGGATAGAAACGATAGATGGATAGAATGATAGATGGATAGAAATGATAGATGATATGATGGATAGATGATAGATGGATAGATGAAGAACGATAGATGGATAGATAGATGAGAAATGATAGATGGATAGATGGATAGAATGATAGATGGATGATAGAATGATAGATGGATAGATGATATGACAGATGGATAGATTGATAGATGATAGATGGATAGAACGATAGATGGATAGAATGATAGATGGATAGATGGATAGATGGATAGAACGATAGATGGATAGAATGATATAGATAGATGATAGATGGATAGATGGATAGAATGATAGATAGATAGATAGATGATAGATGGATAGATGGATAGAATGATAGATGGATAGATGGATAGAATGATAGATGGATAGAATGGATAGATGATAGATGGATAGATGATAGATGGATAGAATGATAGATGGATAGATGGATAGAATGATAGATGGATGGATAGATGGATAAATGATAGATGGATAGAATGATAGATGGATAGAATGGATAGATGGATGGATAGATAGAGATGGATAGAATGATAGATGGATAGATGGATGATAGAATGATAGATGGATAGAAGATGATAGATGGATAGATAGATGGATAGAATGATAGATGGATAGAATGATAGATGGATAGATGATAGAATGGATAGAATGATAGATGGATAGATGGATAGATGGATAGATGGATAGATGGATAGATGGATAGATGGATAGAACGATAGATGGATAGATGGATTAGAACGATAGATGGATAGAAGATGATAGATGATAGAATGGATAGATGGATAGATGGATAGATGATAGATGGATAGATGGATAGAATGATAGATGGATAGAATGGATGATGAGATAGATGGATAGATGGATAGAACGATAGATGGATAGATAGATGGATAGAACAGAATAGATGGATGGATAGATAGAACGATAGATGGATAGATGATAGATGGATAGATGATAGATGATAGATAGATAGATGGATAGATGGATGGATGATAGATGGATAGAATGATAGAACGATAGATGGATAGATGGATAGAATGATAGATGGATAGATGGATAGAATGATAGATGGATAGATGGATAGAATGATAGATGGATAGATAGATAGAACGATAGATGATGGATAGATGATAGAATGATAGATGGATAGATGGATAGATGATAGATGGATAGATGGATAGATGATAGAATGATAGATGGATAGATTGATAGATGGATAGATGGATAGAATGATAGATGGATAGATAGATTGATAGAACGATAGATGGATAGAACGATATAGATGGATAGAAGATGATAGATGGATAGAACGATAGATGGATAGATGGATAGAATGATAGATGGATAGATTGATAGATGGATAGATGGATAGAATGATAGATGGATGGATAGATTGTAGAACGATAGATATAGATGGATAGATGGATAGATGAATAGATAGATGATAGATGGATAGAACGATAGATGGATAGATATGATAGATAGATGATGGATAGAATGATAGATGGATAGATAGATGGAGAATGATAGATGGATAGAATGGATAGATGGATAGATGATAGAGATGAGAACGATAGATGGATAGATTGATAGATGGATAGATGGATAGAAACGATAGATGGATAGATGGATAGAACGATAGAATGATAGATGAGATAGATAGATGGATAGAATGATAGATGGATAGAATGATAGATGGATAGAATGATAGATGGATAGATGGATAGATGGATAGATGGATAGAATGATAGATGGATAGAACGATAGATGATAGATGGATAGATGGATAGAATGATAGATGGATAGATGGATAGATGATAGATGATAGAACGATAGATGGATAGAATGGATAGAATGATAGATGGATAGAATGATAGAATGGATAGATGGATAGATGGATAGATGGATAGATGGATAGATGGATAGAATGATAGATGGATAGATGATGATAGATGGATGATAGATGGATAGATTGATAGATGGATAGATGGATAGAATGATAGATGGATAGATGGATAGAACGATAGATGGATAGATGGATAGATGAGAATGATAGATGGATAGAACGATAGATGGATAGATGGATAGAACGATAGATGGATAGATGGATAGAACGATAGATGGATAGAATGATAGATGGATAGAATGATAGATGGATAGAATGATAGATGATAGATAGATGGATAGAATGATAGATGGATAGAATGATAAATGGATATAGATGATAGATGGATAGATGGATAGAATGATAGATGGATATAGATGGATATAATGGATGGATAGATGGATAGAATAGATGGATAGATGGATAGATGATAGATGGATAGATGGATAGAATGGATAGATGGATGAACGATAGATGGATAGAATGATAGAATGGATAGATGGATAGATGGATAGATGGATAGATGGATAAATGGATAGATGGATAGATGATAGATGGATAGATGATAGATGATATGATGAATGATAGATGGATAGATATAAATGATAGATGGATAAATGGATAGAAATGATAGATGGATAGATGGATAGATTGATAGATGGATAGAATGGATAGATGGATAGATGGATAGATGGATAATGATAGATGATAGAACGATAGATGGATAGAATGATAGATAGATGATAGATAGATGATAGATGGATAGATGGATAGATGGATAGATGATAATGATAGATGATAGATGGATAGATGGATGAATGATAGAATGATAGATGGATAGATGGATAGAATGATAGATGGATAGAACGATAGATGGATAGATGGATAGAATGATAGATGGATAGATGGATAGAAACGATAGATGGATAGAATGATAGAAGATAGATAGATGGATAGAATGATAGATGGATAGATGGATAGAACGATAGATGGATAGAATGATAGATGGATAGATGGATAGAACGATAGATGGATAGAATGATAGATGGATAGATGGATAGATGATAGATGGATAGATGATAGATGATAGATGGATAGATGATAGAACGATAGATGGATAGAATGATAGATGATAGATGGATAGAACGATAGATGGATAGAATGATAGATGGATAGAATGATAGATGGATAGATGGATAGATGGATAGATGGATAGACGATAGATATAGATGGATAGAAACGATAGATGGATAGATGGATAGAATGATAGATGGATAGAACGATAGATGGATAGATGGATATGATAGATGGATAGATGGATAGATGGATAGATGACGATAGATGGATAGAATGATAGATGGATATATGGATAGAACGATAGATGGAATGGATAGATGGATATAGATGGATAGATGATAGATAGATGGATAGAATGATAGATGATAGATGGATGGATAGAATGATAGATGGATAGATGGATAGAATGATAGATGATAGAATGATAGATGGATAGATGATATAGATGGATAGAATGATAGATATAGAATGATAGATGATAGATGGATAGATGGATGATGAAGATGATAGATAGATAGATGAATGATAGATGGATAGATGGATAGATGGATAGATGGATAATGATAGAATGATAGATGGATATGATTGATAGATGATAGATGAGATGAATAGATGATAGAATGATAGATGGATAGAATGATAGATGGATAGATGGATGGGAAATGATAGATGGATAGAACGATAGATGGATAGAATGATAGAATGATAGATGGATAGAATGATAGAAGATAGATAGATGGATAGAATGATAGATGGATAGATGGATAGATAGATGGATAGATGATAGAACGATAGATGGATAGATGATGGATAGAATGATAGATGGATAGATGGATAGATGATAGAATGGATAGATGGATAGATGATGGATGATAATGATAGATGGATAGATGGATGAGAATGATAGATGATAGAACGATAGATAGATGATAGATGGATAGATGGATAGATGGATAGATGGATAGATATGATAGATGATGGATAGAACGATAGATGGATAGATGGATAGAATGATAGATGGATAAATGATAGAATGATAGATGATAGAATAGATAATGGATAGATGGATAGAATGATAGATGGATGGATAGAACGATAGATGGATAGAATGGATAGATGATAGATGGATGATAGATGGATAGATAAATGATAGATGGATAGATGGATAGATGGATAGAATGATAGATGGATAGAATGATAGATGGATAGAATGATAGATGCGATAGATGGATAGAATGATATAGATGGATAGAATGATAGATGGATAAATGATAGATGATAGATGGATAAATAGATAGAACGATAGATGGATAGATATGATAGATGGATAGATGGATAGAATGATAGATGGATAGAGATGGATAGATGGATAGAACGATAGATGGATAGATGAACGATAGATGGATAGATGGAAGATGATAGATGGATAGATAGATGAATGATAGATGGATAGAACGATAGATGGATAGATGGATAGAATGATAGATGGATAGAATGATAGATGGATAGATGGATAGAATGATAGATGATAGATGGATAGAAGATGATAGATGATAGATGATAGATAGAATGATAAATGATAGATGGATAGAACGATAGATGGATAGATGGATAGAACGATAGATGGATAGATGGATAGATGGATAGATGGATAAATGGATAAAATGATAGATGGATAAATGGATAGAACAATAGATCGATAGATTGTTAAAACGATAGATGGACAGATGGACAGAACGATAGATGAATAGATTGTTAGAACGATAGATGGATAGAACGATAGATGGATAGAATGATAGATGGATAGAATGATAGATGGATAAATGGATAGAATGATAGATGGATAGAACGATAAATGGATAGATGGATAGAATGATAGATGGATAGAACGATAGATGGATAAATGGATAGATTGATAGATGGATAGATGATAGATGGATAGATGATAGAACGATAGATGGATGATAGATGATAGATGATAGATGGATAGATGATAGAACGATAGATGGATAGAAAATGATAGATGGATAGATGGATGGAGAATGGATAGAACGATAGATGAGATAGAATGATAGATGGATAGAATGATAGATGGATAGATGGATAGAATGATAGATAGATGGATAGATGGATAGATGATAGATGGATAGATAGATAGATGATAGATGGATAGATGGATAGATAGAGCGATAGATGATATATGGATAGAATGATAGATGGATAGAATGATATAATGATAGATGGATAGAATGATAGAATGATAGATGGATAGAACGATAGATGGATAGATGATGATAGAACGATAGATGGATAGATAGATGAGAACGATAGATGGATAGATATAGATGGATAGATGGATAGAACGATAGATGGATAGATGGATGGATGGATAGATGATAGATGGATAGATGGATAGAATAGATGGATAGATGGATAGATGGATAGATGATAGAATGATAGAACGATAGATGGATAGAATGATATAGATGGATAGAACGATAGATGGATAGATGGATAGAACGATGATAGATGATGATAGATGGATAGAACGATAGATGGATAGAAACGATAGATGGATAGATTGATAGATGGATAGATGGATGAGATGGATAGATGATAGATAGATGGATAGATGGATAGAGCGATAGATGGATAGATGATAGATGGATAGATGATAGAACATAGATGGATAGATATTTATGATAGATGGATAGATGGATAGATGGATAGAATGATAGATGGATAGATAGATAGATGATGATAGATGATAGAATGATGATAGATGATAGATGATAGATAGAATGATAAATGATAGATGGATAGATATGAATGATAGATGGATAGATTAGATGGATATAGAATGATAGATGATAGATGATAGATGGATAAGATGATAGATGGATAGATGATAGATGGATATGATAGAATAGATAGAATGATAGATGATAGAAGATTGATAGATGGATAGAATGATAGAACGATAGATGGATAGATTGATAGAACGATAGATGATAGATAGATAACATGGATAGATGATAGAATGATAGATGGATGAGAATGATAGATGGATAGATGATAGAATGATAGATGGATAGATGGATAGATGATAGATGGATGATAGATGATAGAATGATAGATGATAGATGGATAATGATAGAATGGATAGATGATAGATGGATAGAACGATAGATGATGGATGATAGATGGATAGAACGATAGATGGATAGATTGATAGATGAACGATAGAGATGATAGATAGATGATAGAATGATAGATGGATAGAATGATAGATGATAGATGATAGATGATAGATGATAGAAATGATAGATGGATAGATAGATGATAGATGGATAGATGGATGATAAGAACGATAGATGGATAGAATGATAGATGGATAGATGGATAGAATGATAGATGAGATGGATAGATGATAGATGAGATGGATAGATGGATAGATGGATAGATGGATAGAATGATAGATGGATAGAATGATAGATGATATAGATGGATAGATAGATGATGATAGAACGATAGATGGATAGAGATGATGATAGAATGATAGATGGATAGAATGATAGATGGATAGATAGATAGATGATAGATAGATGGAAATAGATGGATAGAATGATAGATGGATAGATGGATAGATGGATAGATGGATGATGGATAGAATGATAGATAGATGGATGATGAATGATAGATAGATAGATAGATGATATGATAGATGGATAGATAGATAGATAGATGGATAGATGACGATAGATAGATGGATATGAATGATGATGGATGGATAGATGATAGAATGATAGATGGATAGAAATGATAGATGATAGATGAGATATGATAATGATAGATGGATAGATGATAGAGATGGATAGATAGATGGATAGAACGATAGATGGATAGATGATAGATAGATAGATGATAGATGATAGATGGATAGAATGATAGATGATAGATGGATAGAACGATAGATGGATAGATGGATAGAACGATAGATGGATAGAGATGATAGATGGATAGATGATAGAATGATAGATGGATAGATGATAGATGATAGATAGATGGATAGATGGATAGAATGATAGATGGATAGATGAATAAATAGATGATAGAATGATAGATAGAATGATAATGATAGATAGATGGATAAATGGATAGATGAATAGAATGATAGATGGATAGAAACGATAGATGATAGATGGATAGAACGATAGATGGATAGAGATGATAGAACGATAGATGAATGATATGATAGATGATAAATGATAGAACGATAGATGATATGGAAATGATAGATGATAAATGGATAGATAGATAGATAGATAGATAGATGATAGATGATAGAATGATAGATGGATAGATGATAGATGATAGATGATAGATAGATAGAATGATAGATGATAGATAGATGATAGATGATAGAATGATAGATGGATGATAGAACGATAGATGGATAGATGGATAGAATGATAGATGGATAGATGATAGAACGATAGATGATAGATAGATGATGGATAGATGATAGATGGATGATAGATGATAGAATGATAGATGATAGATGGATAGATGATAGATGATAATGGATAGATGGATAGAATGATAGATGATAGAATGATAGATGGATAGAATGATAGATGATAGATGATATAGATGATAGATGATAGAATGATAGATGATAGATGAACGATAGATGGATAGATGGATAGATGATAGATAGATGATAGAGCGATAGATGATAGATGATAGATGGATAATGATAGATGATAGATGGATAATGATAGATGATAGAATGATAGATGGATAGAATGATAGATGATAGATAGAATGATAGATGGATAGAATGATGATGGATAGATGATAGATGGATAGAGATGGATAGATGGATAGATGGATGATGGATAGATGGATATAGAAACGATAGATGGATAGATAGATAGATGATAGATAGATGGATAGATGCGATAGATGGATATGATAGAATGATAGATGGATAGAAGACGATAGAATGATAGATGGATAGAACATTAGATGATAGATGGATAGATGATAGAACGATATGGATGACGATAGATGGATAGATGATAGATGGATAGATTAGATGATAGATGATAGATGATAGATGATAGATGGATAGATGGATAGATGGATAGAACGATAGATGGATATGATAGATGATAGAATGATAGATGATAGATATGATGAGATAGATAGATGATAGATGGATAGATGGATAGAATGATAGATGGATAGATGATAGAACGATAGATGATAGATGGATAATGATAGATGGATAGAAACGATAGATGGATAGATAGATAGAATGGATAGATGATAGATGGATAGATGGATAGATGGATGAGAGAATGATAGATGGATAGATTGATAGAATGATAGATGGATAGAAATGATAGATGGATAGATGGATAGATGAGATAAATGATAGAAGAACGATAGATGGATAATGATAGATGATAGATATGAAATGATAGATGATAGATGGATGGATGAATTGATAGAACGATAGATAGATGAGATGGATAGATGGATAGATGATGATAGATGAGCATAATGATGAGAATGATAGATGGATAGATAGATGGATAAATGATAGATGGATAGATGATAACGATAGATGGATAGATAGATGATAGAATATAGATGAAGAACGATAGATGATGATAGAACGATAGATGGATAGATGGATAGAATGATAGATGGATAGAATGATAGATGATAGATGATAGATGGATAGATGGATAGATGGATAGATGGAATGATAGATGATAGATGATAGATATAGATGAGATAGATGATAGATGATAGATGATAGATGATAGATAGATAGATGATATGATAGAATTGATAGATGGATAGATGAGACGATAGATGATAGATGGATAAATGATAGATATAGATGGATAGATGATAGATGGATAGAATGATAGAATGATAGATAGATGATAGATGATAGATGGATGGATAGATAGATGATAGATGATAGATAGAATGATAGATGATAGATAGATGGATAGATGACAGAACGATAGATGATAGATAGATGGATAGAATAGATGATAGAAATGATAGAATGATAGATGGATAGAATGATAGATGGATAGATATAGATGATAGAATGGATAGATAGATGGATAGATGATAGATGGATAGATATAGATGATAGAACGATAGATGGATAGATGATAGATGAGATATGATGATAGAATGATAGATGGATAGAACGATAGATAGATGATAGATGATAGATATAATGATAGATGATAGATGGAATGATAGATGATAGATGGATAGATAGATGATTATGATTAGAATGATAGATGGATAGAACGATAGATGATAGATAGATGGATAGAACGATAGAACGATAGATGGATGGATAGAACGATAGATGATGATAGAACGATAGATGGATATGATAGATAGAATGATAGATAGATGGATAGAAGATGATAGATGATAGAACGATAGAATGATAGATGATAATGATAGATGATAGATGATAGATAGATAGATGATAGATGGATAGATGATGATAGATGATGATAGATGGATAGAGAACGATAGATGATTATAGATGGATAGATGAGAATGATAGATGATAGATTGTTAGAACGATAGATGGATATAGATGGATATGGATAAATGGATAGATGATAGAACGATAGATGATAGAATGATAGATGGATAGATGATAGATACGATAGATGGATAGAATGATAGATGATAGATGATAGATAGATATGATAGATGAGATAGATGATAGATGATAGATAATAGATGATAGAATGATAGATGGATAGATGATAAAGATGATAGATAGATGGATAGAATGATAGATGAACGATAGAATGATAGATGGATAGAATGATAGAATGATAGATGATAGAACGATAGATGGATAGATGATAGATGATAGAATGATAGATGGATAGATGGATAGAATGATAGATGATAGAATGATAGAATGATAGATGGATAGAATGATAGATGATAGATGGATGATAGAGATAGATGGATAGAATGATGATAGATGATAGAATGATAGATGATAGATGAAACGATAGATGGATGATAGATGGATAGATGGATAGAATGAGATAGATGAACGATAGATGAGATGATAGAATGATAGATGATAGAATGAGAATGATAGAACGATAGATGATAGATGATATAGATGATAGAACGATAGATGATAGAATGATATGAACGATAGATGGATATGATGGATGATAAATGATAGATGATAGAATGATAGATGATGAGATTGATAGATGAGATGATAGATTGGAAGCGATAGATGGATAGATGATGATAGAACGATAGATGATGGATAGATGATAGAATGATGATAGATGATAGATGGATAGATGATGGATAGATGATAGAAATGATAGATGGATAGATGATAGATGGATAATAGAATGATATGAGAGATGATAGATGATGGATAGATAGATGATAGATGATAGATGATAGATTGATGAAACGATAGATGGACGATAGATGGATAGAAACGATAGATGAGATTGATAGAAACGATAGATGGATAGAATGATAGATGATAGAATGATAGATGGATAGAACGATAGATGAGATAGAACGATAGAATGATAGATGAGAATGATAGATGGATAGATTGATAGAATGACAGATGACATAGATGATAGAATAGATGATAGAATGATAGATGATAGATGATAGATGATAGATAGATGAGAGATGATAGATGATAGATGATAGATGATAGATTGATAGAATGATAGATGATAGATGATAGAACGATAGATGATAGATAGATGATAGAATGATAGATGACAGAATGATAGATGATAGATGATAAATAGATGATAGATGATAGATGAAATGATAGATGGAATGATAGATGATAGATAGATGAGAATGATAGATGATAGAAACGATAGATGACAGATGATAGATGACAGAACGATAGATGAGAATGATAGATGATAGAATGATAGATGATATAATTGATAGATGGATAGATGATAGAACGATAGATGATAGAATGATAGATGATGATAATGATAGATGATAGATTTTTAGATAGATGATAGAATGATAGATGATAGATGATAGATGATAGATGATAGATAGATAGATGATAGAATGATAGATGATGAATGATAATAGATGATGGAATGATAGATGATAGAATGATATGATAGATGATAATGATAGATGGATAGATAGATGACAGAACGATAGATGATGATAGATGATAGAACGATAGATGGAAATGATATGATAGAAACGATAGATGAGAATTGATAGATGATAGAATGGATAGATGAGAATGATAGATGATAGATGATAGAGGATAGAATGATAGAATGATAGATGATAGAACGATAGATGGATAGAATGATAGATAGAATGATAGATAGAACGATAGATGATAATGATAGATGATAGATGATAGATGATAGAATGATAGATGATAGAGAACGATAGATGGATAGAATGATAGATGATAGAACGATAGATGATAGAATGATAGATGAGAATGATGATGGAATGATAGATGATAGAATGATAGATGATAGATGGATAGATGAGAATGATAGATGATAGAATAATGATAGATGAGAATGATAGATGAGATAGATGATAGAAACGATAGATGAGATATGATAGATAGAATGATAGATGGATATATAGATGAGATGATGATAGATGATAGATGATAATGATGGATGATAGAACGATAGATGAGAACGATAGATGATGAGAATGATAGATGATAGAATGATAGATGAGATGATAGATAGAATGATAGATGATAGAACGATAGATGGATAGATGATAGAATGATAGATGATAGATGATAGATGATAGAGCGATGTTAGAGAATGATAGATGATAGATTGATAGATGATATGAACGATAGATGAGATGATAGATGATAGATGATAGATTGATAGATTGATAGATGAGAATGATAGATGGATAGATGATAGATGATGAATGATAGATGATAGAATGATAGATGATAGATAGAACGATAGATGAGAATGATAGATGACATATAGATGATGAATAGATGGATAATGATAGATGATAGATGATAGATGATAGAAACGATAGATGATAGAATGATAGATGATAGAATGATAGATGATGAATGATAGATGAGAATGATAGATGATAGATGGATAGATAGATGAGAACGATAGATGATAGATATGATAGATAGAATAGATAGATGATAGAAATGATAGATGATAGAGATGATAGATAGATGAATGATAGATTGAATGATAGATGATAGATATAGATGAGAATGATAGATGATAGATGGATAGATGACAGAATGATAGATGATAGATGATAGATGATAGAATGATAGATGATAGAATGAGGAGCGACGATAGATGAGAATTTAGATGAGAGATGATAGATGATAGAATGATAGATGAGAATGATGGATGATAGAATGATAGATGATAGATGATGGATAGATAGATGAGAATGATAGATGATAGAATGATAGATAGATGATAGATGAGAATGATAGATGATAGAATAGATGAGAATGATAGATGATAGAACGATAGATGAATGATGAGAATGATAGATGATAGATGATAGATGAGAATGATAGATGATAGAATGATGATAGATGATAGATTGTTAAACGATAGATGATAGAATGATAGATGACAGAATAGATATGATGAGAATGATAGATGATAGAATGATAGATGACAGATAGATGAGAATGATAGATGATAGAACGATAGATGAGAGATGATAGATGATAGAACGATAGATGAGAACGATAGATGATAGATGATAGATGAGATGGATGATAGATGATAGAATAGATGAGATAGATGATAGAATGATAGATGAGAGATGGATGATAGATGATGATAGATGATAGATAGATAGATAGATAGAATGATAGATGGGAATAGATTATGATAGAATGATAGATGATGAATAGATAATGAATGATAGATGACAGATAGATGAGAATGAGAATGATAGATGACAGAAACGATAGATGGGAATGATAGATGATAGAACGATAGATGACAGATAGATGAGAATGATAGATGAGATGATAGATGATAGAATGATAGATGAGATAGAATGATAGATGAAACGATAGATGAGAATGATAGATGACAGAGAAGATGATAGATGAGATGATAGATGAGAATGATAGATGATAGAACGATAGATGATAGAATGATAGATGATAGAATAGAATGATAGATGGATAGAAATGATAGATGATAGATGATAGATAAATAGATTGATAGATAGATGAATGATAGATGATAGATGGATAGATGATAAATGATAGATGATAGAATGATAGATGATAGAATGATAGATGATAGAACGATAGATGATGATGAGATAGATGATAGAACGATAGATTGATAGATGATAGATGATGAGAATGATAGATGATAGATGCGATAGATGAGAACGATGATAGATTGATAGAACTATAGATGATGAATGACAGATGATAGATGATGAGAATGATAGATGACAGAATGATAGATGATAGAACGATAGATGAGAAGATGATAGATGATAGAACGATGGATGAGAATGATAATGATAGAACGATAGATGAGAATGATAGATGATGAAAACGATAGATGAGAATGATAGATGATAGAGCGATGAGAATGATAGATGAGATGATAGATGAGAATGATAGATGATATAGATGATAGATGATAGATGACAAATGATAGATAGATGATAATGATATAGATGATAGAGAATGATAGATGACAGAGCGAAGATGATAGATGATAGAATGATATGATGATAGATGAGAATGATAGATGATGATAGATGATAGATGACAGATGATGAGAATGATAGATGAGAGATGATAGATGAGAATGATAGATGAATGATAGAACAGATAGATGAGATGATAATGATAGATGAGAATGATGATAGATGATAGATGATAGAACGATAGATGAGAATGATAGATGATGAGAACGATAGATGATGAATGATAGATGAGAGAATGATAGATGATAGATGATAGATGATAGATGATAGATAGATGAGAATGATAGATGATAGATGATAGATGATAGAACGATAGATGAGAATGATAGATGATAGAATAGATGAGATGATAGAATAGATAGATGAGAATAGAGATGATAGATGATAGATGAGAATGATAGATGACAGATGATGAGAATGATAGATGAGAATGATAGATGAGAATGATAGATGGGAATGATAGATGATAGAACGATAGATGAGAATGATAGATGATAGAATGATAGATGAGAATGATAGATGACAGAACGATAGATGAGAATGATAGATGAGAATGATAGATGAGAATGATAGATGATAGAATGATAGATGAGAATGATGATAGATGACAGAACGATAGATGAGAATGATGATAGATGATAGATGAAGATGATAGATGAGAATGATAGATGACAGAACGATAGAATGATAGAACGATAGATAGATGATAGAATGATAGATGATAGAATGATAGATGAGAATGATAGATGATAGAAAACGATAGATGAGAATGATATAGAACATATGATAGATGATGAGAATGATAGATGATAGATAGATGAGAATGATAGATGATAGAACGATAGATGAGAATGATAGATGATAGAACGATAGATGAATGATAGATGATGAAATGATAGATGATAGAATGATAGAATGATAGATGAGAATGATAGATGATAGAATGATAGATGAAATGATAGATGACAGAACGATAGATGAGAATGATAGATGATAGAAATGATAGATGAGAATGATAGATGAGAATGATAGATGACAAATGATAGATGAATGCGATAGATGAGAATGATAGATGATAGATGATAGATGAATAGATGATAGATGAGAATGATAGATGATAGAATGATAGATGAGAAAACGATAGATGAGAATGATAGATGACAGATAGATGATAGAATGATAGATGATAGAACGATAGATGATAGAATGATAGATGATAGAACGATAGATGAGAATGATAGATGACAGAACGATAGATGAGAATGATAGATGATAGAATAGATGAGAATGATAGAACTATAGATTTGAAATGATAGATGAGAATGATAGATGAGAATGATAGATGACAGGCGATTTATGAGATTTATAGATGAGAATGATAGATGATAGAATGATAGATGATAGAAACGATAGATGACCATGATAGATGATAGAAGCGATAGATGAGAATGATAGAAATGATATGATGATAGATGACAGAACGATTTATGAGAACCATAGATGATAGAATGATAGATGAGAAATGATAGATGATAGAATATAGATGAGAAATGATAGAATGATAGAAATGATGAATGATGATGATAGAGCGATAGATGAGAATGATAGATGACAGAACGATAGATGAGAATGATAGATGAGAATGATAGATGAGAATGATAGATGAGAAACGATAGATGACAGAATGATAGATGAGAATGATAGATGACAGAACGATAGATGAGAATGATAGATGATAGAACGATGATAGATGATAGATGAAACGATAGATGACAGAAAGATGGGATATAGATGAGAATGATAGATGATAGAATGATAGATGATAGATGATAGATGATAGAATGATAGATGATAGAACGATAGATGAGAATGATAGATGACAGAGCGATAGATATAGATGATAGAATGATAGATGATGATGATTAGATAGATGATGAATGATAGATGATAAGAATGATAGATGAGAATGATAGATGATAGAACGATAGATGAGAATGATAGATGACAGAACGATAGATGAGAATGATAGATGAAAACGATAGATGAATAGATTTATGATAGATGATAGATGAATGATAGATGATAGAGCGATAGATAGAATGATAGATAATGAACGATAGATGACATAGAATAGATTTATAGATGAGAATGATAGATGATAGATGATGATGGAATGATAGATGAGAATGATAGATGAGAATGATAGATGATGATATAGATGACAGAGCGATAGATAGATAGATGATAGAACGATAGATGATAAACCATAGATGACAGAATAGATGAGAATGATGATAATGATAGATGAGAATGATAGATGATAGAATGATAGATGAGAATGATAGATGACAGAACGATAGATGATAGAATGATAGATGATAGAATGATAGATGACAGAACGATAGATGAGAATGATAGATGATAGAGCGATAGATGAATATGAATGATAGATGACATAATGATAGATGATGATAGATGATAGAACGATAGATGAGAATGATAGATGATAGAACGATAGATGAGAATGATAGATGAGAATGATAGATGAGAATGATAGATGATAGAACGATAGATAGAATGATAGATGATTTAGATGAGAATGATAGATGATAGAACGATAGATGAATGATAGATGATAGAATGATAGATGAGAATGATAGATGATAGCGATAGATGAATGATAGATGATAGAATAGATGAGAATGATAGATGATGGATGATGATAGATGAGAATGATAGATGAGAACGATAGATGAGAAATGATAGATAGCATGATGATAGAATGATAGATGACAATGAGAATGATAGATGATGAAATGATAGATGAGAGATATGATAGATGATAGGAACGATAGATGAGAGAACGATAGATGATAGAACGATAGATGACAGAACGATAGATGAGAATGATAGATGACAGAACGATAGATGAGAATGATAGATGATAGAACGATAGATGAGAATGATAATGATAGATGAGATGAGAATGATAGATGACAGAAATGATAGATGAGAATGATAATGATAGATGAGAATGATAGATGATAGAACGATAGATGAGATAGATGATAGAATGATAGATGATAGATGAGAATGATAGATGAGAATGATAGATGAGAATGATAGATGAGAATGATAGATGATAGATGATAGAATGATAGATGACAGAATGATAGATGAGAATGATAGATGATGAGAATGATAGATGACAGAATGATGAGATGAGAATGATAGATGAGAATGATATAGATGAGAATGATAGATGATAGATGATAGATGAGAATGATAGATGATAGAATGACGATAGATGAGAATGATAGATGAGAATGATAGATGACAGAATGATAGATGATAGAAATGATAGATGATAGAATGACAGATGATAGAGAACTGATAGATGAGAATGATAGATGATAGAATGATAGATGACAGAACGATAGATGAGAATGATAGATGATAGAACGATAGATGAGAATGATAGATGATAGAATGATAGATGAGAATGATAGATGATAGAACGATAGATGAGAATGATAGATGATAGAATGATAGATGAGAATGATAGATAGATGAGATGATAGATGAGAATGATAGATGATAGAACGATAGATGAGAATGATAGATGATAGAATGATAGATGAGAATGATAGATGATAGAATGATAGATGATATATGATAGATGAGAATGATGATAGATGAGAATGATAGATGATAGAATGATAGATGATGAGAATGATAGATGAGAATGATAGATGATAGAACGATAGATGAGAATGATAGATGATGAGAATGATAGATGAGAATGATAGATGACAGAACGATAGATGAGAATGATAGATGATAGAACGATGATGAGAATGATAGAGAAATGATAGATGAGAATGATAGATGAGAGATGATAGATGAATGATAGATGATGATAGATGAGATGATAGATGATAGAAGAGATGATAGATGATGAAACGATAGATGACAGAACGATAGATGACAGAACGATAGATGACAGAATGATAGATGAGAATGATAGATGAGATGATAGATGAATGATAGATGAGAATGATAGATGAGAATGATAGATGATAGAACGATAGATGGAACAATATTTTTTTAGATGTATAGCTTTTATTTTCATTTTGGTTTAATTTCTAGTAATTTTGTTACGTGCTGTTGTTTATCTTTTTCTAACATTATTATTTAGGTTGGATTTAGTTTTATTTCAGTTGCAGTTATTTATTTTATTATCTTAATAAATGATTTGAATCTAATATTTATATTTTATTTCAGCGTTAAGTCAAATAACACAAATGTTTCCGTTGACTATAATAGCCCTGGCTGAGGCAGCAAACGCCGGGCTGGGAAAAGCTCTGGGACGGCTATATCTGGGTCAAGACGTAGCAGAACTGCTTAGTCCTTAAAAAAGCAAGCAGTACTTTTCTGGAAGAAAACGAGAGAGAAAAATGAGCCTGACTCTGACAGACTGAAAAAACAGAGTTACTGCACCTACAGAATAAATCTAGGCTTCTGTACAGTTGCTAGGGTTTTACTATGTGGTTACTAGGCTCACGTAAAAAGACTCCACCCTTAAAGTCAGCATGAAACGTCTATGCCGTATATCCGAGTGAAACGCTTCTCAAACAAGAACAAATGTAGGGCGGGGCTTGATTTTGTCTGTGGGGAATTGATTGGATGGCTGTGGTTTCTCATGTGAGTGACAGGTTGCCCCGCCCTCGTCATCAGAGAAGAGATGAAGAGCTTAAAGTTTGAAGGTTTTACTCAGAGAAAGTAAAAAACTAACCTGATTAACACATTGCTAGTATGAATTAACATTTTGTTAACATGATAAACATGTTGCTAGCATGTTGTAACATGTTGTTAGCCAGTTTTGCTAATATGATTAACATGTTCCTAACATGTTTTAACACATTGCTAGCATGTTTTAACATGATTTAACATGTGACATGCTGCTAGCATTATTTAGCACATTGCTAGTATGAATTGTTAGCATTTTAACATCATGATTAGCATGTTGTTAGCATGTTAACATACAATTACATGTTTCAAGCATGATTTAACACATTGTTCGCATGTTTTAACATGTTGATAGCATGATTAGCATGTTTTGATAACATGTTGCTAACATGATTTAGCACATTGCTAGCATTTTTTAACATTAAGCATTTACTTTAGAAGTCCTGTTGTCTAAGTTTTGACCCCCTCAATAAAAGTCTATGAAACTTTGCGTCGTTTTGATCGTACATCTAACGAAAATCGTAAGTCCGATCAGTTAGAAAAGATACAGCGACCCGAGTCACAGAGATTGAAATCTCCAAGAGGACATACTATGGCTTTGTCAAGCCAACATAATAATGCAATATTCAATAGAACATAAGAATTGTCCATTTTAATGTCTTGCCTCTATGGGATTTTTTCACCTATTGTATCGTCCATCAGGTGGAAATCGAGTGAAAGTCACATGACTTGAGGAATCAGTCGTTTAATACTCAGTGTCAAGGGTTTGTTTAAATCAATATCCCTCAGAATGAGCGATACAAAGATTAATGACTGCGCAAACGGCCCTAAAGAGAGGAAATGCTTCAAGACTGCCTGCTGATAAAACTGTGGAGGAGAAGAACTTGATTGGCAAATATCAAGGGTTTGAGAAAGCCCTGACCGCAGCCTGAGGGGGTCACCGCTTCCCGCGGACAGATCCGACATGCTGAAGAGAAGCTAAGGCAGCAGAAACGCACCTTTGATATGAGCGAGGTGTGAATCTTCTTGATGATGTCGTCCATCTCCATGAGCTTGGGTCCTATCAGAGAGCTGTGCGGGCCGCTGATGTGCCCGATGTGATCCAGACCCAGGTAATGCAGGATCAGAATATCCCAGTCGTCCCGCTTCAGAGTGCCGTCCAGATGACGGGTCACGTTATTGTCCACCTGACGGAACGAGATGGAGAGAGGAAAAGCTGACAGAGGAAATGGACGAATGCAGTCTGTGAGAAAACAAACTTAAGCTTATAAGCTTCAAGGGGTCATGAGGAATCAAACTGCCCTAGATGTAGGGGTGTGCGAGACTGACCAAAATGATATCTGAGTGTTGCGTTGGGACAGAGACTCGTAAAGCTTTTGAGGGTCAGTTCACAGCAGTGACAGAAATCATCTTTTCCAATTAGTTTCAATTGATTTTTACCCTTATGAAGCCATTTTTTTAACCTCATTAAATGCATGCATCATCCTTGGTGCCAAATTCTTACATTTAATCATGTAATTAATATTAAATCACAATGGGTCTGTTACCAATCGAATGAAATTGATATTTGCAGGTCAGAGGAAACACAGAAGCTGCCTCTGAAGTGGATTCAGATCATATACACACTGAGCTCAGAGCGACATGCATGAGATTAGCCTGTGGTTACACATGCAGAAATAATGTGTGGATGTTCGAAACATAAAACGTTGAATATTGATGTTTAGAAATAGGTGGTAGCAAGTCTCTGTTAATGAGTGAGCCATTGGCTGAATCCAAAATCACTAAACCCTCAATCACTATTCCCTACGTTGGTCCACTAATACAGTTCACTTGAAGGAGTGAATGAAAACGAGTGAGTGAATTCGGACATTAATGCAGTGCATTATGGGACTGAATGAGTGCACTCAATAACGTCCACTGTGGTTTCAGACACCACTACAAATGGCTGTCCCCTCAAATAGTACCCCATTTGAGGGTATAGGGGGTGATTTCGGATTCAGCCATTGAGATTCAACTGATTCATTCAAATGACTGATTCATTCAGGAACAAAGCATTGAGTGAGTCATTGAATCATTCATTCAAACTATTTATTCAAACAGCTGATTCATTCAGGAATGAAGCATTAAGGGAGTCATTGAATCATTCGCTCAAACGATTTATTCAGGAACGAAGCATTAAGGGAGTCATTGAATCATTCACTCAAACGATTTATTAAAATGGCTGATTCATTCAGGAACGAAGCATTGAGGGAGTCACTGAATCATTTACTCAAACGATTTATTCAGGAACCAAGCGTCGAGGGAGTCATTGAATCATTCACTCAAACGATTTATTCAGAAACCGAGCATCGAGGCAGTCATTGAATCATTCACTCAAACGATTTATTAAAATGGCTGATTCATTCAGGAACGAAGCGTCGAGGGAGTCATTGAATCACTCACTCAAATGATTTATTCAAATGTCAAAAATCTTTGATTTTCAAGTAAACGTAAAAAGAATAACTTTTTAATATTTTTGATATTGTTAGTAATATTTCAGCTGGACTGAAGCAGCTTCAGTTTACTTGATTATCCAGACATCATTTATTACAAAAATCATGAGTATCAAATATGATCATCAGGCTTTTAAGGAAGACATTTATGGCAGATATAGATATTTATATGCATTTTATGTAAGTGTCTCGAGCTCATTGATTTACATTATAAGCAGATTTTCATCACATTTGGTCCATAAAAATATCATAATCTGCACCAAATTGCATATTTTTGCTCAGTTTGGGCCTCTGAATAAAATGTATCAGTTTTTTCCTTCAAATTCTCACTATATTAGACAATGAGCCATAAAAGCCTGATGTATCAAATATGATACTAAAAAAAAGCATGCAAACGTTTTAAAAATAAAGGTTTATTTGATTGGTCTAACTGTTCTATTATTTCACATGTGACACGCCTCAACTCTATATGACACACTGTGAGTTTAGCTCCTCTCACCTCAGTGTAGTCGGACACAAAGAATGAGGTTGTGCCGTCGTGCTCCATGAAGTGTTTGGGAAAGAGTCGAACCCAAGTGTCGTCGCCATAGAAGATGATCCGTTTGCCAGCGCTCTTGGCCTGCCAGATGAGGTTATCCTCCAGCAGAGCTGGAGAGTTCAGGTTCATCACCACATCTATGAAACCCGGGATGCTGCCGGTGGTCAGGGCCTGATGACATATGAGAGAACACAAACAATGCTGTTAAAGAGGAGCTATCATGCTTTCTTCACATGTTCATCTCTCTTTAGTGTGTAATGTTGCTGTTTGAGCATGAAAAAGCTCTGCAAAGTTCCAAAGAAGTCCCTCCACACCACAATATTCCTCATTTAAAAGGGCCCATTTTTTACAAGATGTAACATAAGTCTCTGATGTCCCCAAAGTGTGCATGTGAAGTTTAAGCTCAAAATACCCTACAGATAATTTTTATAGCATCTTAAAATTTTCACTTTTTTAAGGGTGAGCAAAAACGAGCCATTTTTGTGTCTCCCTTTAAATGCAAATGAGCTGCTGCTCCCACCCCTTCCAGGAAGAGCCAAGTTCTAGAACAACATATGCTCCCATCCAGACGTCGTCTCTTTCAGGGAAGACCTTGCATTTTCCAACATGACAATGCCAGACCACATACTGCATCAATTACAACATCATGGCTGCGTAGAAGAAGGATCCGGGTACTAAAATGGCCAGCCTGCAGTCCAGATCTTTCACCATAGAAAACATTTGGCACATCATAAAGAGGAAGATGCCACAAAGAAGACCTAAGACAGTTGAGCAACTAGAAGCCTGTATTAGACAAGAATGGGACAACATTCCTATTCCTAAACTTGAGCAACTTGTCTCCTCAGTCCCCAGACGTTTGCAGACTGTTAGAAAAAGAAGAGGGGATGCCACACAGTGGGAAACATGGCCTTGTCCCAACTTTTTTGAGATGTGTTGATGCCATGAAATTTAAAATCAACTTATTTTTCCCTTAAAATGATACATTTTCTCAGTTTAAACATTTGATATGTCATCTATGTTGTGTTCTGAATAAAATATTGAAATGTGAAACTGCATTCTGTTTTTATTCACAATTTGTACAGTGTCCCAACTTTTTTGGAATCAGGTTTGTATTATATTTTTAAGGCTGCCACTGTGGAGCAGGCAGGGAGGTGCCAGTGATGCAGCCCATCAGAGAGATACAGCACACAGAGTTAAGCAAGAACAGCCACCTAGCAAAAAGACAGCACTGGAAGATCTCTTTGGTGCAACTTCTTCTGAACCACCAGTCACCCAGTCCAGAAGTAGAGATTGACATGTACAAAAAGGACCCATCTATTCCCCTCATTAACAGTCCACTGAAATGGTGGAAAGAAAATGCTTAAAAGTACCCACTTCTTTCCCCTCTTGCTAAGGCTCAGTTCCAGCAACTTCTGTTCCCAGTGAACGTGTTTTTTCAACAGCAGGGGATATTGTAAATGCACAAAGATCCCAGCTATGTATGTACAACAAAGACAATTATTGAACACTGTTGATGTTTTGAAAATAAACCTGTTATTTGAATTTCAGTGGGGGTTTTTTAATCAGGAACCCAGTGTCCTGATACATATCAAAATGGCGCCGCTGTGTTTGGTCGCCGTTCAGGTCGCTCCGCGAAGACTGTGCTTTTATTTACTATTTTACTTTCTTTTACTCTCAGTTTTTACAAACTTATCATCTGCATTGATCTACTATGACAGCAAAACTCTTTTGGACATTGGTTACCTCTACACTGGACTGCTTCAGGACACTTTCACCGATCCCCTGTGGCCATCTGAGATTCTTATAACGCCGAGTTGAACAATGGACAGACGAGTCAACGGCGAAAGAATCAAGAAACACCGTGGGAAACGCGATGGTATCCGTAACAGACTGAGGAAAAGGGCATTCAGACCTCCTCTCCCGAGCATTCTTCTAGCAAATGTTCAATCCTTGGATAATAAGATGGACGATCTTAGAGCCAGGATAAGTTTTCAACGGGACATGAGAGACTGTAATATCTACTGTTTGTCCGAAACATGGCTCAAGGCCGACGGTCCCGGACACAGCTGTGACGCCGTCGGAGAACTTCTCTGTTTTTCGGATGGACAGAACAGCCGAGGCTGGTAAATCCAAAGGCGGTGGAGTATGCTTCATGATCAACAAGAAATGGTGCGATCCCAGGAACATCACCATTCTCTCGCGGTCCTGCTCGCCTCATCTGGAACATTTAACAATCATCTGCCGCCCATTCTATCTGCCGAGGGAGTTTTCTGCGGTTGTCGCGACCGTCGTTTACATCCCACCGCAGGCAGACACAGCGCTGGCTTTATCTGGCCTTCATGATGTTGCCAGCGGCATCATAAACCAACATCCCGGCGCTGGCATTCATTGTCGCGGGCGATTTTAACAAAGCAAACCTAAAGAAAGTCCTGCCAAACTTTCACCAGCACGTCTCCTGCCCCACACGAGGAGCAAACACACTGGATCATTGCTACACCCCGTTTAAGAACGCCTATAAAGCGCGGTCACTTCCAGCGTTTGGCAAATCGGATCATGCCGCCATTTTCCTCACTCCCGAATACAAACAAAAGCTCCTCCAGGAACCCCCGGTGAGGCGGGAAGTTAAGCGTTGGTCGCCCCACTCAGAGACCGCGCTTCGGGCAGCTCTGGATGACGTTGACTGGGACATGTTCCGAGCGAGTTCAGCTGACGTTAGTGAGTTCACAGATGTGGCGCTTTGCTTCATCGACACACTTACAGAGCAAGCCACGCAAACAATAACAATAACGTCCTTCTCAAATCAGAAACCGTGGGTGGACAATTCAATCCGCGCTGCAGTGAACACACGCACTGCCGCATACAACGCCGGTCTCCATTCAGGGAATATGACTGAATACAGAACGTCCTGTTATGCTCTGCGGCGTGCAGTTAAAGCCGCAAAGCTCCGATATAAAGACAGAGTGGAGTCTCATTTCCAACTCAACGACTCGCGGCGCATGTGGCAAGGTCTGAGGTCCATCTGCTCTTTTGGATCTAAATCCTCTGCAGAGGTGAACGCTGACCCGTTGCTCGTGAACGAGTTAAACTCTTTCTACGCTCGCTTTGACTGTAACCGCGGCAACGCGACTCCGCCAAGTGGCGCGTTAGAGGAAATTACTCAGAGCAGCAACAACCACGTGATCTCTGTCTCAGAGGATGAAGTTCGGAGAGCACTCAAGCGTGTGGACGTCAGGAAAGCTGCCGGGCCGGATGGTATTTCAGGTCGTGTTCTGCGGTCCTGTGCTGATCAGCTCGCCGGGTTGTTTACATCTATCTTTAATGAGTCCTCGCTACATCTGTGGTCCCCACCTCCTTCAAAAAATCCACCATCATCCCTGTCCCTAAGAACAGTAAACCCTCTTGCCTAAATGACTATCGTCCAGTGGCTCTCACGTCTATAGTCATGAAGGTCTTTGAGAGACTCATTAAAAACACCATTTGCTCCTTCATTCCTGACACTTTGGACCCTCTTCAGTTTGCCTATCGTCCCAATAGATCGACTGAAGATGCCATCTCTCATGTCCTCCACTCCTCCCTCACTCACATCGACAGCAAAAGTGGGAACTACGTAAGGCTGCTATTTATTGACTATAGCTCAGCCTTTAACACCATAGTTCCCACCAAGCTAACCTCCAAACTCCTGGATCTCGGCCTGAATCCTTCTCTCTGCCACTGGATTGAGGACTTCCTCACTGGCAGGCCTCAGGTGGTGAGAATAGGCCAGTCCACCTTCTCCTCCATCACCCTGAGTGTGGGGAGCTCCACAGGGCTGTGTCCTGAGCCCCTGCTCTACTCTCTCTACACGCATGACTGTTTGTCCACACACAGCTCCACCTCTATCATCAAATTTGCTGATGATACTGTTGTCCTGGGCCTCATTTCCAACAACAATGAGACCGCATACTTGGACGAGGTGGAGCATCTAACATCATGGTGCCAGGACAACTGTCTCTCTCTGAATGTTGGCAAGACCAAAGAAATGATTGTGGACTTCAGGAAGAGACAGCAACGGACATACTCCCCTCATGATCAGCGGGTCACCAGTAGAGAGAGTGAGCAGCTTCAAGTACCTGGGAGTAAACATCTCCGAGGACCTGACCTGGACTGCTCACATTCAGACACAGGTGAAAAAGCCAGGCAAAGACTGTACCACCTGCGCCAGCTGAGGAAATTCAGGGTTTCACCAGCTATCCTGAAAACTTTCTATTTAGGGGCGATAGAAAGTGTTTTAACTCAGTGCATCACAGCGTGGTATGGGAACAGCACCAGTCATGACCGCAAAGCCCTGCAAAGAGTCGCGCGCTTATCCGAGCGTATCTCAGGGTCAGCTCTCCCGTCTCTGCAGGACGTCTACACCAAACGCTGCAAAGGTAGAGCTACCAAGATCATCAAGGACTCTAATCACCCTGCAAACCCTCATTTCACGCTGCTGCCATCTGGTAAGAGCTTCCGAAGCCTGATGGCCAAAACTGAGAGACTCAGGAGGAGCTTCTTCCCCCAGGCCATCAGACTCCTGAACTTAACGTCACGTGACTTCACTTCAGGATAAACATCGATACACTGACATTGCACTGCACTTTCTGTTCTCGTTGTTACTGTGTAACAACCTGTCATAAACCTGTTTGCACATTATACTCTTTATACATTTGTTAACCACATATTTATAAGTCTACAGTTTACTCACTGCACAGTCTACTTCAATTATTTTATTCCACTTTATCCTTATTTTTACCTTTTTTTTCTCTTGACTTGATTATTTATAATTGTACAGATATAGACATATATATATATATATATATATAGTACTTTTTTTTTATATATCCTATTTCTATATAATTTCCTCCTTGTGTTTTTAACTATATATATTAATTTGCACTGTCCATGGAGCGGACCTGTTTACATTTCACTGCCAGTTGTATATTCTGTATATAACTGTGTGTGTGACAAATAAAACTCTTGAATCTCTTGAATCTCTTGAATCTCGAATCGCATTGTGAGCGTATCGTTACACCACTACACACTAACTAAAGTTAAAAAAAGTCAAATCATAATCAACCACCCCTTTATAGGCTCCTAATGTTGTTTTGGAGTCTCCATCAATAGGTTTACATGCATAAAAGGTCAAAAACACACATCAGCTCTTTTCTCTCAGTGTCTCAAACGCTTAGATCGAGGATTCAGTCTCTCAAAACCCCGCCTCTCTGAGAGCTGCTCTGCTCTGACTGGTCAGAAACCAGACACTCATTAGCATATCTGAATCTCAGCTCTTGACACACAGTGATATGGACAGTAACGATGGCGTGGGCTTTACACACAGACTGTAAAAAAATATGGACGCAGTGTCTGTGATGTCACCCGTAGGTTTCTGAAGAGGGTTTTTGAAGAGTAAAGTCGGCCGCTGCCAATTGTCAAAAGCGGCGGGACGTGGGCAGAGCTGAGGTGACGTGATGACTAACAGACAGCAGACAAACGGCAATCCACCTGTCACTCAAAGTGGCCACGCCCTTAATTATGCAGAACTTTAAGGCTTTATATAATGTAAACGAATGAGTTATAAAACAATTCACCCCCCTCACAGTTGTCATGAAGGGCAAAATTAGATATATAGACCAAAACCACAGTTTGTACCAGGCTGTAAACGTGTTTTATTCTGCTGTAAAGTTGGGCATTTTAACATGGAGCTCAAAGAGATTCTGGTCCCTTCTGGAGCCTGTCCCTAGTGGCCAGTCGATGAATTGCAGTTTAAGTCACTTCTGTATTGGCGGAGAAACTGGGGGAGGTTGCCACTTGGTTTTACCGCATCAATCTCATCAAAGTGGATTTGCTTTGGCAGCAGATTTGCTTCTCCACATGAACAACACCAACCAAACTCTTCCAGTCTCAGATACAACTACAGTGTTTGAGGGCGGGGCAAAGATACACTGTTCAGCCAGTGAAGAGCATAGGTATGCAAATTAGTTAGTTAAAATAGTTAACATGTTTATAGCAACTGAGCTATCTGAATAAAACGCTTCCTGTTTTAACAGCATAATCTGAAGGAAACAAATCGCCCATTGACTACAGAGTTTTGTTACCACCAGAGCAACAAAAGAGGACATAAATACACCGATCAGGCATAACATTTATGTCCTAATATTGTGTTGGTCTCCCTTTTGCTGCCAAAACAGCCCTGACCCGTCAAGACATGGACTCGGACCACATGGGCCAGCCTTCGCTCCCCACGTGCATCAATGAGCCTTGGCTGCCCATGACCCTGTGGCCGGTTCACCACTGTTCCTTCCTTGGAGCACTTTTGATAGATCCTGACCACTGCAGACCGGGAACACCCCACAAGAGCTGCAGTTTTAGAGATGCTCTGACCCATCACAATTTGGCCCTTCTCAAACTCCCTCAAATCCTCATGCTTGCCCATTTTTCCTGCTTCTAACAAATCAACTTTGAGGACAAAATGTTCACTTGATGCCTAATATATCCCACCCACTAACAGGAGCCGTGATGAAGAGATAATCAGTGTTACTGACTTCACCTGTCCTAATGTTATGTCTGATCAGTGTATGTAGAAACATGCATTTCAAGTATTTGCATATGCATTTGTCTTCACACCTGATATAAAAGGAGGCAGAGCAAATAAAGCTTTATGAGGGGAAAAATGTAGCAAGATTTCTGACAAGAAGCCTGTTGTTTTTGGTGCACTTGAAAGATTTCTCAGCTCATAAAGTCTCATATTTATACAGTCTGATTATATAAAAGTGTGAGTCTAAATGTAAATGACTAGACATGCTAAAATAGGCCAGATGCATCATTAGCTATTCTGGGAACAGAATCACAAACTTACAAACTCTTTGTAGTTTCACGCTGAGAAAAACACAACATGAAACCTTTCCCTCACCCTTCTGGAAAAGCCAAACATTAATTCCCTCACCCAGACCCTTGTCTCTCAGGAACGAATCATCTAATGATGAAAACAAGAGACACAAACACACTCCACGAGAGCAGACCACCCCTCCTATTTGCGCTGCAGATTATAATGAGGGTATTGATTGCGTGTCTGTTAGTGTACACAACACAATTACTGTCATCTAGCGTAACGCGCCTCTCCGTGATAATTAACACGGAGCTCGTTCTAGAGAGAGAGGAGGGGGGGAATGACAGCAGGTGTCATCGTCAACATCACTATTAGACTCGTCCCTCACAGGTGTTTCCATCCCTCGCTCATGCTCTCTATTGCATTGCTTTTTGAACGTTATTGTTTGATGAATATAGACATCGGGATAGTTTTGGAAAAAGGTCTCTTATGCTCACCAAGAACGCATTACAAAATACAGTAAAAACTGTAAAAATGTGAAATAATATTAAAGTGTAAATCAACTGTTTTCTACGTGAATATATATTTATTCCTGTGATCAAAGCTGAATTTATCATCATTACTCTTGTCTTCAGTGTCACATGATCCTTCACTAATCATTCTCATATGAGGATCTGATGCTCAGGAAACATTTATGATTATTATCAGTGTTGAAAACAGTTCATATTTCTGTGGAAACCATGATTTTCCAGGATTCTTTGATGAATAGAAAGTTCAAAAGAACAGCATTTATCTGAAATATAATCTTTTGTAACATTATAAATGTCTTTACTGTCACTTTTGATCAATTTAGTGCATCCTTGCTGAATAAAACTATTCATTTCTTTTAAAAAAATAACTTTACTGACCCCTAACTTTTGAATGGTAGTGTATTATGCAAAGAGCATCAAAAGACTGATCAGTCAGAAAAGCACTCATTTTATTTTACAGTGTGAAAAAGGCATAAATATTTT
>CM031956.1:1887225-1892225 GCA_018749465.1 Paracanthobrama guichenoti | reverse complement strand
GACCCATAACCCCTTAATCTTTTAGTCTTCAGTGTACACGGTCAACAAACAACAGTGAGTAATACAAAATTAAAGGCAATAGGACAACTACAACAGAAAAAAAGATATGAATAATAAACAGTTTAGCCTACTGCTTATAATAGCCTCCTATCCAGGAATGGAATAAAGTAATGAAATGTTAAAAAAACAGGGGGGACCCATCAGAGAGGGCCTGGACTATTGTAAAATAATATTTACAAACTTTTAAATAATAGTTTAATAAAAAGTCATCAGTTGTAATGTTATTTTAGTCATTTATAATTTGACAATAAACGTCTAAATCTTTTTGAGGAAATAAATAGGGATGCACGATATTGGATTTTCGCCGATATTTTTCAGCTCATTTTGGCCGATGCCGAGAGATACGTTAATTTTTTTCCCTTTGTTTGGAAACGTTTCAGATTTTTGAGGTCTCCTTACTAAAAGGATATCCGTTAAAGATAAATACATGTTAATAAACTTTTTATAATAATAGTATATTAAAAGCTCTGAAAATAACAATAATAAGTGCAGTGATTTCTCACCCCAGACAGATGCAGTTGTAACCCAAATATTTTATTTTTGGATTTAACGTTTGTGCACATGAGGTGGGGGTGGCATGACATCCGTTGAAGCGGTCTTTAGCTTCAAATAAGCTCCTTGGATTATTTTTCATCATCCATTTCATAACATTGTATTACAGATTAATAAACTGTATATAGAAGTATTTAATTTACAAGTGTCGTGCTTGTGATTTATCACATCATTACTGATTTATTTATTCATAAAAAGAAGTGCCCAAGTTATTTGTTTATTCTACTTTTCATTTTATTACTGTAACAACAGCACCCCCACTAAATATATATAACACTCTCTACAGGGTGGGCACTAGGACCTGGAGGAGGCTTCTGCTGCTGTGGACCATAGACTGTAAAAAAATATGGACTAGTGTCCGAGACATCACCCATAGGGTTCTGAAGAGCAGTTCTGAAGCGTAAAGTAGAGACGAGCTGGCCGTTGCCATCTTGGCAGCGCGTCACACCCGGATAACTGACAGTGGGCAAAGCGGCGGGACGTGGGCGGAGCTGATGTGACGACTAACAGACAGCAGACAAACGGCAATCCACCTGTCACTCAAAGTGGCCACGCCCTTAATTATGCAGAACTTTAAGGCTTTATATAATGTAAACAAATGCGTTATAAAACAATTCACCCCCTCACAGTCATCATGAAGGGCAAAATTAGATATATAGACCAAAACCACAGTTTGTACCAGGCTGTAAACCAGGCTGTTTTATTCTGCTGTAAAGTTGGGCATTTTAACATGGGGCTCAATGAGATTCTGCTCCCTTCTGGAGCCTGTCCCTAGTGGCCAGTCGATGAACTGCAGTTTAAGTCACTTCTGTATTGGCTTTAAGAGAGACTGGGGGAGGTTGCCGCTTGCTGTGGACGCTCTAGAGAGTGGGGAGTCACTGTTGACGGTTACGTCCTTCTGTACGAACATTCACAAGTTCAAGAGAGCATTTAAAAACTGTCTATATAAATCACCATACATGCAATGTATTTGCTTATTGAAGTTCACCAAGAATGACCACAGTGCTGACATGATCTTATCACTATGCAGGCATATATGAACACGTTATCATATCGGCAAAGCATATCGGCATATTTTTTTCATATCGGCCGACGCCGATTTTTATGTTTTAAGCGTTTATCGGCTGATTCCGATGTCGTACCGATAATATCGTGCATCCCTAGAAATAAACCCTTCACATCTTGCGATTCAGTTTGTGTTGTGTTGCATAGACGTCCGTTTACTCCATATTAGCATGTTTCTGCCTAACGCTTTCAGCTCTGATTGGTGGTCCAGCTGTGAAAATTGGTGGTCCAGCTCCTTTTAATGGGTGGGACTTGTTATCACTATGATTATGACGTGTTCCGCCCGCTGTGAGGAACACGGGGAAAAAAATGCTGATAATTGTCGGCTGTAAGGACCTTTAAAATAACTGAAATCATTTTTGCGGAGTGATATGGAACAGTGACGCGGTCAAAACCTGCCGGAACTACTTTAGCGTTTCCCTGAAAATAACTGCTTATTTAAAATATTAATCAATACTAAATAAATGAAATAATACTATAAAATATTAAATATAAAATATTATAAAAATAATGTTTTGGAAGAGCCTGAGGGTGAGTAAATCAAAATGTAAATGTTTATGTAAACTGTTCCATTAGTTATTTGAGTCAACAAAAATGTAAAAAGAGAGACAGAGAGAGAGAGAGAGAGAGAGAGAGAGAGAGAGAGAGAGAGAGAGAGAGAGAGAGAGAGAGAGAGAGAGAGAGAGAGAGAAAAGAGAGAGAGACAGAAAAGAGAGAGAGACAGAAAAAGAGAGAGAGACAGAGAGAGAGAGAGAGAGAGAGAGAGAGAGAGAGAGAGAGAGAGAGAGAGAGAGAGAGAGAGAGAGAGAGAGAGAGAGAGAGAGAGAGAGAGAGAGAGAGAGAGAGAGAGAGAGAGAGAGAGAGAGAGAGAGAGAGAGAGAGAGAGAGAGAGAGAGAGAGAGAGAGAGAGAGAGAGACAGAGAGAGAGAGAGAGAGAGAGAGAGAGAGAGAGAGAGAGAGAGAGAGAGAGAGAGAGAGAGAGAGAGAGAGAGAGAGAGAGAGAGAGAGACAGAGAGAGAGAGAGAGAGAGAGAGAGAGAGAGAGAGAGAGAGAGAGAGAGAGAGAGAGAGAGAGAGAGAGAGAGAGAGAGAGAGAGAGAGAGAGAGAGAGAGAGAGAGAGAGAGAGAGAGAGAGAGAGAGAGAGAGAGAGAGAGAGAGAGAGAGAGAGAGAGAGAGAGAGAGAGACAGAGAGAGAGAGAGAGAGAGAGAGAGAGAGAGAGAGAGAGAGAGAGAGAGACAGAGAGAGAGAGAGACAGAGAGAGAGAGGAGAGAGAGAGAGAGAGAGAGAGAGAGAGAGAGAGAGAGAGAGAGAGAGAGAGAGAGAGAGAGAGAGAGAGAGAGAGAGAGAGAGAGAGAGAGAGAGAGAGAGAGAGAGAGAGAGAGAGAGAGAGAGAGAGAGAGAGAGAGAGAGAGAGAGAGAGAGAGAGAGAGAGAGAGAGAGAGAGAGAGAGAGAGAGAGAGAGAGAGAGAGAGAGAGAGAGAGAGAGAGAGAGAGAGAGAGAGAGAGAGAGAGAGAGAGAGAGAGAGAGAGAGACAGAGAGACAGAGACAGAGAGACAGACAGAGAGAGAGAGAGAGAGACAGAGAGAGAGAGAGAGAGAGAGAGAGAGAGAGAGAGAGAGAGAGAGAGAGAGAGAGAGAGAGAGAGAGAGAGAGAGAGAGAGAGAGAGAGAGAGAGAGAGAGAGAGAGAGAGAGAGAGAGAGAGAGAGAGAGAGAGAGAGAGAGAGAGAGAGAGAGAGAGAGAGAGAGAGAGAGAGAGAGAGAGAGAGAGAGAGAGAGAGAGAGAGAGAGACAGAGAGAGAGAGAGAGAGAGAGAGAGAGAGAGAGAGAGAGAGAGAGAGAGAGAGAGAGAGAGAGAGAGAGAGAGAGAGAGAGAGAGACAGAGAGAGAGAGAGAGAGAGAGAGAGAGAGAGAGAGAGAGAGAGAGAGAGAGAGAGAGAGAGAGAGAGAGAGAGAGAGAGAGAGAGAGAGAGAGAGAGAGAGAGAGAGAGAGAGAGAGAGAGAGAGAGAGAGAGAGAGAGAGAGAGAGAGAGAGAGAGAGAGAGAGAGAGAGAGAGAGAGAGAGAGAGAGAGAGAGAGAGAGAGAGAGAGAGAGACAGAGAGAGAGAGACAGAGACAGAGACAGAGACAGAGACAGAGAGAGAGAGAGAGAGAGAGAGAGAGAGAGAGAGAGAGAGAGAGAGAGAGAGAGAGAGAGAGCAACATCCCTCTCGTCCCTCCAGAAACACTTCAACTGCTGGTGAAAACATCAAACGGAAAGTGAGGCAATATCTCAGCAAAAATGTTGCATATTTACATGAAACTGTATTCAAAACCGCCACAACAATCTCCTGAACACAGCACATTCATATTGTCACTAGTCAAAAGTTGTCAAGTTATAAAAAAGGCCTGATCTACTACTTTTTCCACAGCTAGAGGTTCTTATGTTTAAAATGAACTGTCATTCTTTGATATCAATACCACATATTTTAACATAAAGCATCTACAGTATATAAGTCACTGGGAAATTATCTAGTGTAATCAGAGGACATTTACATCAGTATACGATCACAGAAGAGAGGGGAGAACTGCATCACTGTGACCCAGACGTCTGACTGACAGCTCCATTCTGTTATGACATCATCAGTCTTGACAATGACTGAGAATCAGGGGCAAGAGCATCTCTACAGTATCTGCTCTGGCTCATGTTCTGGGCCACTTCGCCTGTTTCCTTTCAGCACACAAACTCACTGAAGTGATGCACACACTCTAATTTGAGCATTTTAACAGTTTAAATGCAATCATATTGTTTGATTCGGACCGTTATGACATAAAGAGGCCTGTTATTCCCTTTTACAGAGTCTTGATGTTGTTTTTGGGCTCTACTAGAGCAGGTTTTCCTGCTTGAATGTTGATTATTTTCCTCATATTCTCCATTGTTGCAGCTCGTCTCTTCCCAGTCTGTCAGTAACGCTCTGTTTAGTTCCTGTCTCTATGAAGACCCTCCTTCTGAAAAGCACAATGTGCTCTGATTGATCGGCTGGAGCAGTGTGTTGTGATTGGTTAAGAATCCTGAAAAGTGAAGCCAAAGCGCCTCGATTGCCCCCAGGTGGCTGGATGCAGTATAGGTCGTAAACCCCACCCTCTCGTTGTAATCAAATGGGACGTGAGACAAACTAAATCAAATTACACTTCAAATAAATGTTTTCTAAATATGGTTTCTGTCATTTTAGGCAGTTACACTGATGTAAGTGGTTGTAGTTAGTTATTTGATGCTATAAAACGGGGATGTGACGTTATGATTGACAGCTTCTCTGAGCGAACAGAGGCGCCAACTGACTTTA
>CM031956.1:1824725-1882225 GCA_018749465.1 Paracanthobrama guichenoti | reverse complement strand
CATATCTAAACATGATCCAGAAGCGCAGGCGTTTTCTCTGGGCCAAGGCTCATTTAAAATGGACTGTGGCAAAGTGGAAAACTGTTCTGTGGTCAGACCAATCAAAATTTGAAGTTCTTTTTGGAAAACTGGGACGCCATGTCATCCGGAGTAAAGAGGACAAGGATAACCCAAGTTGTTCTCAGCGCTCAGTTCAGAAGCCTGCATCTCTGATGGGATGGGGTTCATGAGTGCGTGTGGCATGGGCAGCTTACACATCTGGAAAGGCACCATCAATGCTGAAAGGTATATCCAAGTTCTAGAACAACATATGCTCCCATCCAGACGTCGTCTCTTTCAGGGAAGACCTTGCATTTTCCAACATGACAATGCCAGACCACATACTGCATCAATTACAACATCATGGCTGCGTAGAAGAAGGATCCGGGGACTGAAATGGCCAGCCTGCAGTCCAGATCTTTCACCATAGAAAACATTTGAGCATCATAAAGAGGAAGATGCGACAAAGAAGACCTAAGACAGTTGAGCAACTAGAAGCCTGTATTAGACAAGAATGGGACAACATTCCTATTCCTAAACTTGAGCAGCTTGTCTCCTCAGTCCCCAGACGTTTGCAGACTGTTAGAAAAAGAAGAGGGGATGCCACACAGTGGGAAACATGGCCTTGTCCCAACTTTTCTGAGATGTGTTGATGCCATGAAATTTAAAATTAACTTATTTTCCCCTTAAAATGATACATTTTCTCAGTTTAAACATTTGATATGTCATCTATGTTGTATTCTGAACAAAATATTGAAATTTGAAACTTCCACATCATTGCATAAAATAATCTGTAGCACAAAGACAAGTAGCAAATTAAATATGATAAAATATTACTATTAAATATGTATTATTATGATTAACTATTATTATTAATAAATATTTAATTATATGAATTATAATTAGTCATATTTAGCAGTTCCAGTGTTTTCCACCCTATTTATATTATTTTAACAGAAGCTGTAGAATATAGATTCAATTAATCTGTAGCACAAAAACTAATATCAAATTAAACACTATAAAATATTACCATTATCATAAATATGTATTATTTAATGTTATTAAATATATAATTACATATTAATGTCAATTTAAATATAAATATTATTAGTGAATATGTATTAGCAGTAGTAATTGTAGCAGCATCAGTATGTATTATTATTATTATTATTATTATAAATATTACTTATATAATACTATATAGTTTGGCAATATCCCAGGCAAAACCATTATATATTATTTTAAATATTATTAAATAATTAATTAGAATTAGTCATATCTAGCTGTGCCACATTTTGATTGCAACACTGTTGTTTTTATCCCTATTTATTAATCCCTATTTATTAATAAAAAGCAGGTCAGATGTGTGTGCCTGACCTTGATTCTGGGCATGGTGACGGTGGGCGGTCTGGCTTTGGCCGTGAAGCTGTGAGAAGAGCCTCTCTCCAGCACATGTCTGGTGTAGGGCATGAACCTGCGGCCGTCAGAGCCGAACACAAAGTCCTGTCTCAGAGCGTCGATCAGAACCATCACCACCCGCCGGAAGAGCGGCGCCGGGGCTCGGGACGAGTTGGGACCGCTTCCTGCAAAACACAGAGAACCTCTGCTGCAGATGTGTGCTCAAACATCCAAAACATCCCATTCATAAATATATTATACATACATAAAAAACACACTAAAATTTGATTTATTGTAAACATAGTCTTATTATTTTATTCTAAAAATAACTACTATAAATATATATTATATATATAAAGCTAAAGAAGAAGCATATAAAAAAATCTAAATAAGCATGAATTAAATTATACATTTTAAATAGTTAAATTATTTATAATTTACTAATTATAAATATATAAAAATACACAACAATTATATGTATTATATGTAATTATATTCTAAACAATAACTATAAATTATATCTAATGTTAAAGAACAATGAGTATCTAAACAAATCTAAATAACTGATTAAATATATATATTTTTTTTTAATTATTAAAAGATAAATATTGGATTCTAAAATATCAGTATCAATAAATAATAATATATAGCTTTAATAATACTTGATATGTTGACACAATATAATAATAATTATTATAAATTGTGTGTGTGTGTGTGTGTGTGTGTGTGTGTGTGTGTGTGTGTGTGTGTGTGTGTGTGTGTGTGTGTGTGTGTGTGTGTACCTGTCTGTGGCTCTGCAGGAAAGTCAGTCAGTTTGCTCTTGGCTGAAAAGGATGATTTGACAGGAACAGGGAAGAATCCTCTCAGGAAAAGAGCGACTGACACAATCTCACAAATGAGACACAATAAAGCGAATACTGATGAGCTCAGCTTCATGATGAAGATTAATACCTGTCATCAATATCACTTCAACACAAACGCTGCCTGATTTCTCACTGACCGCAATTTAATGGCATTTTGAAAAGAAACGGCACCAAATCCACGCGATTAATGAAGACTCCGCCGGATTAGAGTTTTGAAATTCTCATTTCCGTGTGTGCTGAGGGTCACTACGGCAACCCACGAGGAGCTTTCCTCACAGTTTTGTCAACGTTTCCGCGGACTTTTATTTTGTAATCACAGCCAAAAACTCTTAATTACGTTTACATTACATTATGTGAAGTTCTAAAACATCTAAAATTGTATTATAATTTATACAATAAAACACTCTATTAAATAAAACATTTCGTTAAACATTTTTTTACATTTTAACAAATTAGGCCATAGGGAGACAAAATAGAGTTCACCAAAAACGCAACTGTTGAAACTTAAATTATTACACAATTGTATAATTTATTATATTATATTAATAACTGCGATAAGTGAAATGAAAAGCAAAAGTGTGAGGTCATCTGTGGTTGTCATGGTAACGTTTGTTTTATTTACTTTTCGCCACTATCAAACGCCCATATCTAACTAACTTATGTGTTAGGAAATGTATAGACAGAGAAACCCGTCGAAATAAAGCGCTGCTGATTGTTAAAGTAAAGTGTGTTTGTAAGGGGGAAATAATGGACTCGACGGACAAAATCACAACCTCAAGTGCAATGACAGACATTTATACAAATATCAGAGAAGAGTTGATACAGTCAGGTGAGTCAAACACCTGGTCAGAGATGGCTATTACAATTTATGGAAACATTTCATTGCATATACGTATATGGACCTCAGGACAATTTATATAACAATGGTAGAAATGTAATAATTAAGTTATAAATTCATTAACGTTACCCAGGAATGACATTTTCATTCACCAAAAATGATTACATTCTTAATATGAGTACATGGCACTGCATTACATACACAACACTCGACACAAGTATAGAAATGTGAATTTTTTGCCCGTTTTATTAATTGGAATCCTTATCCGTCATTCATCCAGATGTTCACTGTGTGTTTAAGCAGGGATCAGTGCTGAGTCAGTGGAGAAGGCAGTGATTCTTCTCAAAGAGAAAGCAGAAAGGGGAGATCCTGAAGCCGCCTTCCTCCTGGGACAGTTCCACTATGAGGAGGTGACTGATCGCTCATTCATTCAGCACACGGTTTCAGACAGAGTCACGTGAGTAGATGATCCATGAACTGTGACTCCTGGTGTCCTGCAGGGCCGATACACAGAAGCAGAGGTCATCTTTGATGGCATTAAAGATGAAGATCCCCGAGCTCTATACCAGCTGGCTGTCATATATTACGATGGCCTTGGAACCAAAGAAGACCTTGTGAGGACCTTCTTGCTATAGTATTCATGATGTCTCTCAGATCCACAGTAATAATAGGCTTTTTGTATGTTACAAATGTCTAAATGCCTGCAAATTAGAGCGCACCAGTCGGTTCCAGAAGTAAAAACTCCATAGGAAAACGGAACGATAACTCATAAGCCTTCGGAGACAGCCCTACTGTGAGCTACAAAGTATTTGCTTCTGTTGAAGCTCACATTATTTCAACTTATTTTTAAAATAATTATGTCCTCATGAAATCAAAATCGATCTTATTTACTTTGCACACATTAAAGGTCTTTCAATTAATCCGTGCATGTTAATACACAGAAAAAAATAGTTTGTCGTGGCAATCTTTAATCAAAGTCTTAAAAGTAACTTCCGGTCTGGAAACGGCGTTTCTTTCTAGATGATGTCAGTTTGACGGCTTGGGTTTGAAAATGCTTAACCACTCCCCTCCAACCGTTAGTCTGCTATGAGCGAGAGATGGAGAGGAGGAGCGCTGGAGTCAAACCCTGCCCTCTATTCAATATTCCTGTTCACTCGGAAATACGTCACAGCACTGAAGAAAACTCACTTGCTACTTCCGGTTCACTGGGACTTTAACAGTGGAATTTGTAGTAAAAAAAACCAACAAAAAAAAAACTACATTACCCATGATGCTGTACAGAAAATTCCACCAATCAGAGTTGAGACAAGCGAACTGTGCCAAAAGATCTTATTAGCTCCGCCCACTCCCATGAAGCACTGCGAATACACTCTACACTCAAAATACTGAAATTTTATATATATATTGCAATAAATTTAAAATATATACTATATATATAATCAACTTTTTAAATTAGTAGTTTTGAGCATTTAACAGTGGAATTCTTGGTGAAAAACTACATTACCCATGATGCTGCACAGAAAATTACACCAATCTGAGTCGAGACCAGAGACCATAAAAAAATATGGACGACACGACTTCATTCTCTTCTGCTGAAGTTATTGAAGCCTCCGGAGGTCCGAATATGGCGCTGACATCTTGCGCAGATTTGGGGCCGAGTCTGCGCAGTAGAGAGCAGGAAGTAGACGCGCGATATCAAAATCCCGCCCGCACTCTCGCAGATGCAGAACAATGCAGAACAATTCATTATTTTGGTGTGAAATTAACAGTTATGGAAATGTAGAAATTAAAGCTAAAGCTCCAATCTCCTCCCAAAACTCCAGAAAAAAGTCAGTTAGTGCCTTCACTCAGACAAGCCGTCAATCACAGCTGTCAATCATGACGTCACACACCCCGTTTTTATAGCATAAAATAACTAAAACTAAACTTATTTTAAAAAAACGAACACTTGAAATGAAATCATCATGATAAAAACCGCCTACAATGACAGAAACCAACTTATTTGAAGTGTAATTTGATTGTTTAGTTTGTCTCTCGTCCATTAGAAAACACGGCGGGCCGGGGGTTATGAGCTATACTGGGACCGGCCACCGGGGGGCGATCGTAATTTGATTGTTTAGTTTGTCTTTAGCTCCGCCCACTCCCATGAAGCATTGCGAATGACATGATCGAGTCAGTCTCTACACTCAAGATACTGAAATATCTGTATATATATATTATATATATATCTGTATATATATGCATTATTTGCAATAAACGTAATATATATATACTATATATATATATATATATATATATATATATATATATAAAATCAACTTTTTAAATGTGTAGTTTTGTGCATTTAACAGTGGAATTTGTGGTGAAAAACTACATTACCCATGATGCTGCACAGAAAATTACACCTATCAGAGTCGCCACGATCATAACTTTAGCTCCGCCCACTCCCATGAAGCACTGCGAATGACTTAATTGAATCACTCTCTCTACACTCTCAAAATACTGAAATATCTGTAATATATATATATATATATATATATATATATATAAACAACATTTTAAATGTGTAGTTTTTATATTTCTGCATTGTTTTTAATTTGATTATGTCATGCGCAATGCATCATGGGATTGTAGTTCTTTCCCTCACTGAAGCCAGTAAGCTCACGGTCTTGTACCTTTGTCTTTGTATCTGATTTTCAGACACTTTTTTGCTTCAAAACTAAGTTTTTAATGTTGTGATTCTCCTTGTAGCTGATCGGCTGGTTCATGGCTCATAAGTCTTTAACAAAGAATATTAAAAAATTCCTATGGGAAATATTAATGGAACAAATACGCTGAAAAAGGGGACGGCCACTGTTGCACTGTATTAACATCTCACTGTCCGCCAACTTCAACAGGGCAAAGCAATGGAGTTCATGAGAAGAGTTGCATTCTGGGATTCCTCTGAAGTGGGCTCTGTCAGACCCGCGGCGCTGTATAACCTGGGCCGGGCGTATCTGGAGGGTTACGGCGTCCAGACGTCCAGCGCTGAAGCCGAGCGGTGAGAAACAATCAGTGAGCTCTGAGTGAGCTAGATGAGCTCTGTGAACGCATGAATTAGGCTGTGCTCGAAATCAATATTTATTATAATCATGTTCTTATTTATTGTCATATTCTAAAAATAACTACTATAAATTATGTATAAAGCTAAAGAAGAAGTATATAAAAAATCTAACTATAAACAATTAGATTATAAATAATAATTTAATAATATTGTAAATACATAAAAACAAATATATGTATATATAAAGCTAAAGAATAAGTATCTAAAAAATCGAAATATAATTGATATATTTACTAAATATATTATAAACACTCAGAAATTATATTACTATATATAATAATATTTAAAAAATAACAACTGTAAATTATATATAAAGCTAAAGAATAAGCATCAAAAATCTAAATATAATTATTAATTGAATTATAATTTTTATTATTATATTATTAAACATTTACTAAATATATTATACATATATAGAAAACACACTGAAATTATATTTATTATATACAATAATATAAAAAAATGAACAACTGTAAATTGTATATAAAGCTAAAGAGTAATATATAAAGCTCATTCACTATTCCCTGCATTGCTCCATTAATATATCCCGTCGCGAGCGAGCGAGTTCGGACACTGAGTGCCGATCTTGAACTCTGCAGTGGAAACTGGCATGTATAAACTTTAATTAAACTATTTAATAATCAGTTAAAAAGGCCTTTATATCTGTATGATATTACAATGGACCACTGCGGTTTGGGAATCTTCTGGTCAGACGCAGGAATTCATTCATCGTGCGACTCTCACAATGCATTATGGGTATTTATCGGCTGTACACTCGTTATTGCGGTGCATTGTGGGATATTTAAAGGTATAGGGGGTGATTTCAGACACAGCCACAGTGTCTATATGGTTTTTACCTGATCTCGAATCAATTTGATAAATTTGTAGACATTTAATGACATATTTGTATAATAAAAAGTAGATAATAGTCTCTTATTGGCCTGAGTAACCAAGCTCTCCATAAAACAAACAAAAAAAGCCCTACAAATGAATAAAAGAACACTTTATATAAACACTTCATATAACGGTGTTAGATGATTTGTGAATTGCATTTAATAATTACACATGCAGTAGGTTTGTAAAGTAAAAGATGTTTATGCGTGTGACGATTGGAGCAGTGAATCATTTTGAGAATCGTTGGTTCAGTTGATTCAAAGTTCTGAATCACTCATTTAAAGAGAAATCAGAATTAACTGATTGCTATTTTACAACTTCTTAGGACACAAATAATACAATTTTTGGTCATGTTGATCATTTATAGGCCCTAGAAATGTGTGCATTAAATATGATACAGTAGACTATAGTATATTCATAAATAGGCATTATGCTTATTGTTCAACAGAATTTAACAAAGAATGTTTAAGTTATGAGAGAATAAAATGTGGCTAAAATGTTGTAACACGCATAGCCAAACAAGCTTTCTTTCAGTGAATGTACACCCCCTGTCACGGTTTATGAATACATTGTTTCCTGCTTGTCTCGTGTCACTGTTGTTTTGTGTGTGTGTGTGTCAGGAGGCGTGCCCCAAGCCACTTGGACAATCAGTGTCGTCAGCTGTCACCCATCATCACACCTGCTGCAGCTCATTAACTCACCTACATATACTCACTCACTTCTCATCTCCATTGTCAGATCGTTGTTTGATGTCTCGTTGGTGTGTCTTCCTCCTGTTGGTGTTTCTGTCCTCTGAGTTCGAGTTCCTGTTTGGTATCTTGTGGATTTGTTTGTCGTCTGGATTGTCTTCACCCGCACTCGTCACTTCACCAACGCACCAGATCATCTCAGTTTTACCGGAAGGAGTGTAGATGTGGATGAGGTCTTCTCGGCGGAGATCCCACCCAATAGTAGCCTCATACTTACTACCGGGCTTGGCCCTTTTACCGGACAGTTGAAAGCAAGGTGCCCGGCTCCTCCACAGTACAGGCAAAGGCCCTGAGATCTCCGCCTCTCTTTCTCCTCCCGGGAAAGCCGAGCTCGCCCTACCTGCATGGGTTCGTGATCATGGGCGGGGCTGGCCGCGTCCCCTCCGCTAAAACGGGAACTCTCTGTACCTCCAGAAACGCGGTTAGGTAGAGTCCTACGCACGGCCCTGGTCAACCGAGCATCAACTCTCAGAGCCAGCTCTATAAGTCCATTGAGTGAAGGAGGAAGATCCAGAGTATAAATCTCCTTCTGGACGCGGTCAGCCAACCCATGCAGGAACATGTCCCACTGCGCTTCCTCGTTCCATTGGCTCTCTGCCGCTAAGGTCCGAAATTCGATGGAGAAATCTGAAACTGATCTTTCTCCTTGGCGAAGATCCGCCAACATTCTGGCTGCTTCCCTCCTGGAAACGGCCCGGTCGAACACTCGCCTCATCGCCTCTGAGAGTTTCTGGAACGAGACGCAGCACGGATCTTGATTCTCCCACACCGCCCTTCCCCATAACGACGCCCTCCCAGTCAGGAGCGTCAGGACGAAGGCCACCTTGGCCTGCTCTGTGTTGAAAGTCCTGGGTTGAAGGGAAAAGTGCATAGAACAACGGGTAAGGAAGGCTCTGCAGTAATTGGGTTCACCTGAATAAGATTCCGGAACCGGTAGACGGGGCTCTGACTGGGAGGCGCTCTCCGGAGGTGTGGGGAGAACGGCCGGTGTGGGTGGCGCAGTGGGAGCACGTAGAAGTTGGAATTGTTGGGTGAGCTCGGACACCTGCGCCACCAGGGCTTGAACAGCGTGACCGGTTTCTTTGAGATCTCTCTTGTGAGTCCATGAGATGAATACTGCGGTTGATGAATTCCTCCAGAGGTGATGACAGGAACTGAGATGATCTGGTGCGTTGGTGAAGTGACTAGTGCGGGTGAAGACAATCCAGACGACGAACAAATCCACAAGATACCAAACAGGAACTCGAACTCAGAGGACAGAAACACCAACAGGAGGAAGACACACCAACGAGACATCAAACAACGATCTGACAATGGAGATGAGAAGTGAGTGAGTATATGTAGGTGAGTTAATGAGCTGCAGCAGGTGTGATGATGGGTGACAGCTGACGACACTGATTGTCCAAGTGGCTTGGAGCACGCCTACTGACACACACACACAAAACAACAGTGACACGAGACAAGCAGGAAACAATGTATTCATAAACCGTGACACCCCCAAAGGGGCGACGCATCCTGGGGGATACAAACATTTACAGACAGATTATGAAAAATGTACAGAAATGTAATAAGCTAATACTTACCAACAACTTTTTAAAAACTAAATATTCACAACGAGCACCCTTTCAACATGAGCCCAGCAATGAGACGTACACGGGACACGTCCATGCCCATCTGTTTTATATAGTATGAAAATAATCCGGACTTTTACCATGTTGTCATTATCATGTGACCTACCAGCATCATTCATAAATCCTCTCCCGTGGCCTCATGGGATAGTAAAGTCTCCATCAGATGCACACTTCAGAATCTCACCGGGAGTAGTCCTGTGAATTCAGACATACTTCTTTTGCCACATACTGTTTTCCCCCTACTATATAGTAGGGAAGTGTGTGATTTGGGATGCAGCCCTGGTGTGTGTTTCACAGGCTTTGGCTCCTGGCGGCCGATGGTGGGAACCCGAACGCTAGCGTGGAAGCGCAGTCGTCTCTGGGCATGTTCTACAGCCGACCGGAGACCCTCGACCTCACGAAGGTACCTGCTCTGTTCGTAGAGTAAAACTTCCTTTGGGAATCTCTAATGGGATTTTGGAATGGTGATCTAGGATTGGCATAACTGGAGCAGACGTTCAATAACTGCTTAATAATCCAGTTTGTATCTGTATATGAGTTTCAGAATCTGAGTTTATGTGCTGGATGACAGTCCACATTTTATAAAAAGCGCACGGTGGCTTCAAAATTCCCGTGTGATGCATGACTGGGTGTGATTTATGGTGTGGATGAAGGCATTACTCTACTGCTTCTGAAGGCCCACAGTGAATCAGCCGTCTGAGGTGACCTGTAAATGGGCACCAGCTCCAGAAACAAACTGTTGATAAGACATTTAAATGTTATACATTATAACAATATATATTGAATTAAGAGTGCATATAAATTACAAGAAGTTAGTTAAAATAACTTAATAATAGATATAAGATTCAAGATTCAAGAGTTTTATTTGTCACATACACAGTTATATACAGAATATACAACCGGCAGTGAAATGTAAACAGGTCCGCTCCATGGACAGTGCAAATTCAGTTAAAAACACAAGGAGGAAATTATATAGAAATAGGATAAAAAAAAGTACTATATATATATATATCTGTAGAATTATAAATAATCAAGTCAAGTAGAAGAAAAAAAGTAAAAAAAATAAGAATAAAGAAGTGGAATAAAGTAATTGAAGTAGACTGTGCAGTGAGTAAACTGTAGACTTATAAATATGTGGTTAACAAATGTATAAAGAGTATAATGTGCAAACAGGTTTATAACAGGTTGTTACACAGTAACAATGAGAACAGAAAGTGCAGTGCAATGTCAGTATGTTGATGTTTATCCTGAAGTGAAGTCACGTGATGTTAAGTGACTGAGTTCAGGAGTCTGATGGCCTGGGGGAAGAAGCTCCTTCAGAGTCTTTCAGTTTTGGCCATCAGGCTTCGGAAGCGCTTACCAGATGGCAGCAGCGTGAAATGAGGGTTTGCAGGGTGATTAGAGTCCTTGATGATCTTAGTAGCTCTACCTTTGCAGCGTTTGGTGTAGACGTCCTGCAGAGACGGGAGAGCTGACCCTGAGATATGCTCGGATAAGCGCACAACTCTTTGCAGGGCTTTGCGGTCATGACTGGTGCTGTTCCCATACCACGCTGTGATGCACTGAGTTAAAACACTTTCTATCGCCCCTAAATAGAAAGTTTTCAGGATAGCTGGTGAAACCCTGAATTTCCTCAGCTGGCGCAGGTGGTACAGTCTTTGCCTGGCTTTTTTCACCTGTGTCTGAATGTGAGCAGTCCAGGTCAGGTCCTCGGAGATGTTTACTCCCAGGTACTTGAAGCTGCTCACTCTCTCTACTGGTGACCCGCTGATCATGAGGGGGGAGTATGTCCGTTGCTGTCTCTTCCTGAAGTCCACAATCATTTCTTTGGTCTTGCCAACATTCAGAGAGAGACAGTTGTCCTGGCACCATGATGTTAGATGCTCCACCTCGCCCAAGTATGCCGCCTCGTTGTTGGAAATGAGGCCCAGGACAACAGTATCATCAGCAAATTTGATGATAGAGGTGGAGCTGTGTGTGGACAAACAGTCATGCGTGTAGAGAGAGTAGAGCAGGGGACTCAGGACACAGCCCTGTGGAGCTCCCACACTCAGGGTGATGGAGGTGGAGGTGGACTGGCCTATTCTCACCACCTGAGGCCTGCCAGTGAGGAAGTCCTCAATCCAGTGGCAGAGAGAAGGATTCAGGCCGAGATCCAGGAGTTTGGCGGTTAGCTTGATGGGAACTATGGTGTTAAAGGCTGAGCTATAGTCAATAAATAGCAGCCTTATGTAGTTCCCACTTTTGCTGTCGATGTGAGTGAGGGAGGAGTGGAGGACATGAGAGATGGCATCTTCAGTCGATCTATTGGGACGATAGGCAAACTGAAGAGGGTCCAAAGTGTCAGGAATGAAGGAGCAAATGGTGTTTTTAATGAGTCTCTCAAAGACCTTCATGACTATAGACGTGAGAGCCACTGGACGATAGTCATTTAGGCAAGAGGGTTTACTGTTCTTAGGGACAGGGATGATGGTGGATTTTTTGAAGGAGGTGGGGACCACAGATGTAGCGAGGGACTCATTAAAGATAGATGTAAACAACCCGGTGAGCTGATCAGCACAGGACCGCAGAACACGACCTGAAATACCATCTGGTATATAATTTAAATAATACATTTGTATTATTTGTACAAACTGTTTATAATTGTATAAGTGTAGTATTTAAATTATAATTATTATATTTTATTTAAATTGTAATGTAAAAAGTCAGAATTGCAAAATAAAAAGTCATGAATAACCGTGTCCATTATGAAACGATTTTCATATATTTTATATATAATTATAACTTTTTAAGTCAATTTCAACTTGTCATAATTCCAGCGAGTGCTTGAAGTGTGTCAGAAATAGAACGCGCGATCAATTTAATGTTGGAAATTTGTTGTGTCGTGTTGCCTCTCGCCGCATTTAATGTAGAAAGGATTGCTTTGGTTTTTTATTGTGCTTGGCCGCTCGCGCCAGACAGTGAAAGTTGCCTGATTATTTATGACGGATGGCCGAATTCACATTCGCACTCTGATGCAGGGAAGACAGGGATAAGGGATGAAGACAGAGGTAAAGTGATGTAATGAATGAACAGTTTATCTAGTAGTAAAATACTAATGTTCACTAATTAATTCCAGTTGTTTTACCTTAAACTTTATGCAAGCAGCTGTTCTGGGTACTCAGTGTGATTTTGTAAAAAAAAATCATGTCAGTTTTTTATAAATATCACTTTTTTAATAGCCTAATGTTTTTACAGTTGTGCAGTTTTAAGGGGATATATGGCATTTTTAAAATTGATTTGTCGAAATTAGTAATGATATTTATATACAGTTTTATTTAAAATAGCAACATGTTTTTGTAAAATTCACATTAAATATCAAAATTTCTCATTCTTACTCATGGTGAAAACATGAATGTGCATAGTTTAGTGGAAGATTGCTGCCATCTACTGGAAAACAAACACTTTTGCAATTTCTCAATGAACAAGTTTCTGCATGAATATTAGATGCAATTACTCTATTATGTAATTAGAGGCTATTTGTGTTTAGGCTGTAATGTGATGTAGGTGCTATTTTTGTATAGTTTAACTATCAATCAGCCTTTAAAAAAAAAAAGATATATCATGAACAAATGACTGGGTAGAATGGACTGGATTCAGGGTACAATTTTTAAAACACAACCAACATATAAAGCAATAATAATAATAATAATAATAATACACATAAATGCATTACAAAAATAAAACAGTACCAGTGTTTCCACAACTTAGAATGATAACATGTAATGTTAGTGCTAAACCTTGATACAAGGGGCACCAAGTAAAATGTTGCCTAGGGCAGCAATTTGGTCAGGGCCGGCCCTGATTCCAACCATCTCTGCTTTTTAACTAATATGCATACACAATATACATATCTCTCAGTTCATCTATTCTAGTCGTTTCTGAAATCATCATCCAGGGAAATCTAAAGCACATGTTTTTAAACGTCTCTAATATCGTCAGTCAAACTGAGTGAGCGTGTGTGTGTCCATCAGGCGTTCTCGTGGCACTCGGAGGCGTGTGGGAACGGCAGCCTGGAGTCTCAGGGCGCTCTGGGCGTCATGTATCTGTACGGTCACGGAGTGCAGCAGGACCCAGACGCGGCTCTGTTCTGCCTGAAGGACGCGGCGAAGAGAGGGAACGTCTACGCTCAAGGCCACCTGATGGCCTGCTGCTACCACCGCAAGCTCTACTCCAGAGCCGCCGCCCTGGGAGAAAGGTGCAATGCATCATTCACAGACTGATAGGTATCGTAGAGAACACTCTTCTGTTTCATTTAGCATGTGAAACTGGTTTTTGTTGGACTCTCAGAGTGTGCGCATACGAGGACATCAGTGCCATAGCGCAGCACACGGGCTGTCTGGAGGAGTTCATCAGGAAGGGCATCGCTATAGCCATGTTTTACTTTGCACGCTGCCTTCACCTGGGCCGAGGCGTCCTGCAGAACAGAGACAGAGCAAAGACCTACCTCACACAGGTACCGCTGCCCACCGCGCGGCAGCAGCGAGAGATACATGGCAAAAAAGTATTTTCTTTTTCTTTTCACTGCTGCTGAGAAGCGATGTGGGAAAAGTTTGAGGCTTGCTTAGTTTGGGTTTAAACGGCACTTAATATTTTGTAATATCATCGATTTGACTGCACTGACACCATCGGATGAGAACATAACTTGAACAGAATTGAGCTGAATAATAATAATGTCATTAATCATTTCAATTCAGTCTTCTGTATCGAAATCGTTTAATAATTGACACTGCTATTCACGGAGGCTCGTTTCCACCATGGATTGCATTTTTAAAAAGTAACTGCGACTTTTCATCTCGCAAATCGTACTTTTTAAATTGCTATTGCGAGATTCTTACTCAAATTCTGCAAAAAAAATCTGAATTGTGGGATATAAACTCGAATCGTAATAGGGATGTGACGGTGAGGACATTTTCCCACCGCTTGATGTGCGACGACACTGATAATTCCGGTATCACCGGCGGGGACTTTTAAATGGCTGATTCTAAAGCGAATGCACGGGCATTTGTAACGTTGTCGAGCAGAGCAAGTGTAATTCCTATGGGAGTTGAATGCGCACCGTTATGAATGCCCATGCATTTTACTTTCACTTTAGAATTAGTGCCAATAGCGCCAAAGAATTGCTTGAAAGGTGTTTTCGGCCCCACTTTATATTAGGTGGCCTTAACTACTGTGTACTTACATCAAAAAATAAGTACAATGTACTTATTGTGTTCATATTGTATTGCAAAACTTTTGCTTATATTGAGATGTGATACAGTTAGGGACAGGTGTGGTGGTGTGGGTAAGTTTAAGGGTAGGGTTAGGGACAGGTGTGGTGGTGTGGGTAAGTTTAAGGGTAAAGTTAGGGACAGGTGTGGGTCAGTTTAAGGGTAAAGTTAGGGTCAGGTGTGGTGGTGTGGGTCAGTTTAAGGGTAAAGTTAGGGACAGGTGTGGTGGTATGGGTAAGTTTAAGGGTAAAGTTAGGGTCAGGTGTGGTGGTATGGGTAAGTTTAAGGGTAAAGTTAGGGTCAGGTGTGGTGGTATGGGTAAGTTTAAGGGTAAAGTTAGGGTCAGGTGTGGTGGTATGGGTAAGTTTAAGGTTAAAGTTAGGGACAGGTGTGGTGGTGTGGGTCAGTTTAAGGGTAAAGTTAGGGACAGGTGTGGTGGTGTGGGTCAGTTTAAGGGTAAAGTTAGGGACAGGCGTGGTGGTGTGGGTCAGTTTAAGGGTAAAGTTAGGGACAGGTGTGGTGGTGTGAGTAAGTTTAAGGGTAGGGTTAGGGACAGGTGTGGTGGTGTGGGTAAGTTTAAGGGTAAAGTTAGGGACAGGTGTGGTGTGGGCAAGTTTAAGGGTAAAGTTAGAGACAGGTGTGGTGGTATGGGTAAGTTTAAAGGGTAAAGTTAGGGACAGGTGTGGTGGTGTGGGTAAGTTTAAGGGTAAAGTTAGGGACAGGTGTGGTGGTGTGGGTCAGTTTAAGGGTAAAGTTAGGGACAGGTGTGGTGGTATGGGTAAGTTTAAGGGTAAAGTTAGGGACAGGTGTGGTGGTGTGGGTGTTTAAGGGTAAAGTTAGGGTCAGGTGTGGTGGTGTATGGGTAAGTTTAAGGGTAAAGTTAGGGTCAGGTGTGGTGGTGTGGGTAAGTTTAAGGGTAAAGTTAGGGACAGGTGTGGTGGTGTGGGTAAGTTTAAGGGTAGGGTTAGGGTCAGGTGTGGTGGTATGGGTAAGTTTAAGGGGTAAAGTTAGGGACAGGTGTGGTGGTGTGGGTAAGTTTAAGGGTAGGGTTAGGGTCAGGTGTGGTGGTATGGGTAAGTTTAAGGGTAAAGTTAGGGACAGGTGTGGTGGTATGGGTAAGTTTAAGGGTAGGGTTAGGGTCAGGTGTGGTGGTGTGGGTAAGTTTAAGGGTAAAGTTAGGGACAGGTGTGGTGATATGGGTAAGTTTAAGGGTAGGGTTAGGGTCAGGTGTGGTGGTGTGGGTAAGTTTAAGGGTAAAGTTAGGGACAGGTGTGGTGATATGGGTCAGTTTAAGGGTAAAGTTAGGGACAGGTGTGGTGGTGTGGGTAAGTTTAAGGGTAGGGTTAGGGTCAGGTGTGGTGGTATGGGTAAGTTTAAGGGTAAAGTTAGGGACAGGTGTGGTGATATGGGTAAGTTTAAGGGTAGGGTTAGGGTCAGGTGTGGTGGTATGGGTAAGTTTAAGGGTAAAGTTAGGGACAGGTGTGGTGATATGGGTAAGTTTAAGGGTAGGGTTAGGGTCAGGTGTGGTGGTATGGGTAAGTTTAAGGGTAGGGTTAGGGTCAGGTGTGGTGGTGTGGGTAAGTTTAAGGCAAAGTTAGGGACAGGTGTGGTGATATGGGTAAGTTTAAGGGTAGGGTTAGGGTCAGGTGTGGTGGTGTGGGTAAGTTTAAGGGCAGTTAGGGACAGGTGTGGTGATATGGGTAAGTTTAAGGGTAGGGTTAGGGTCAGGTGTGGTGGTATGGGTAAGTTTAAGGGTAGGGTTGGGGTCAGGTGTGGTGGTGTGGGTAAGTTTAAGGGTAAAGTTAGGGACAGGTGTGGTGATATGGGTAAGTTTAAGGGTAGGGTTAGGGTCAGGTGTGGTGGTGTGGGTAAGTTTAAGGGTAAAGTTAGGGACAGGTGTGGTGATATGGGTAAGTTTAAGGGTAGGGTTAGGGTCAGGTGTGGTGGTGTGGGTAAGTTTAAGGGTAAAGTTAGGGTCAGGTGTGGTGGTATGGGTAAGTTTAAGGGTAGGGTTAGGGTCAGGTGTGGTGGTGTGGGTAAGTTTAAGGGTAAAGTTAGGGTCAGGTGTGGTGGTATGGGTAAGTTTAAGGGTAGGGTTAGGGTCAGGTGTGGTGGTGTGGGTAAGTTTAAGGGTAAAGTTAGGGACAGGTGTGGTGATATGGGTAAGTTTAAGGGTAGGGTTAGGGACAGGTGTGGTGATATGGGTAAGTTTAAGGGTAAAGTTAGGGACAGGTGTGGTGATATGGGTAAGTTTAAGGGTAGGGTTAGGGTCAGGTGTGGTGGTATGGGTAAGTTTAAGGGTAAAGTCATATTTTATTCTGTATTTTATTACCAGTAACACCATCAACACAGCAAGCATAAATTGCATTAAAAATGATTGCACGATAAAATATTGCAGGATATAAACTCAGAATTGCAATAAAATAGAAGTGAGGGATATAAACATGCAATCACAATAAGTTTCATTTTCTGTTGAATTTGGGGAAAGCACTTGAAACATGTTGTGTTGAGCTATTTCAATAACTTTTGTTTGGTTTGTTCATTGCAATCGGCTGAACGTCTGTCGATTTAACCAATAAACTTGATTTGCAATGGGGGTTGAACTGAAGCTGATATATTTTGCAATATTTTTTTTTTACTCCATGGTGGAAAAAAGCTTCCGTAGTCATTGAACTGGCTTGAGCTGAATAATGACACTATTGTCTCATATCTGATGAAGTTTGCATCGTTGATTTAGCCGTTTATTGTATGAAGCGCTGCAGAAAGAAAGCCGACTCGACTCATAACAGAAGATGTGTGAGATCAGAGGTGCAGTCGTCTGATTGCTCTCATGTTCCCTCATCAGGCTGTCAGGATGGATCCGGAGATCTGTCAGGAGCTGCAGATGGACGCCGTTCACGGCAGGATATAAACACACATCGTTTGGCGTTAACTCAGTGGGATATAAAGATCCTAGTGCCAAATTCTTACAAATGTAATCTTTATATTCAAGGTTTTGCTTACATCTTGAAACTACGTTTACACAAAATACATATTTAATGAATGTTATAAACCATAAATATCTTAAAAATACGTAATAATTACATCAACTGGATATTTGACTTGCTCCACAAAAGAAAGCAAGCAAGCAACAACAACAAAATATCATTCATTTAATTTAGAAATTAAAACACTAGAAATTGTATTCAAGTTCAAGATATGAATTGCATTTTAATGTGTGTATTTAATATTTTACTATATTGAAGACATGACACATGACAGATCTTCTTTTGCAATTTATTGCTTATAAATGCTCTAGCCTATTTTTGGTAAAAATAAAAGTCTATAACAATATTAATATCAATAATAATAATATCACAAACAGAACCTTCACAATAACTGTACATGACATATTGCACGATTAAAAGCCTTCATAATGGTCACAATAATATGCAGGGCGTTTACATTGGTCTGGCTTCTTCTTTTACACTGTTATTCACATTACAGAGCAAAACCCCCGAGAACAGAACGAAAGAGAGAAAAGCAGAAGATGACAGCTGGCAGTGAATGACCGGGCCTGTTCCTCCAAAAACACAAGAACAGATTAAAGCACAAACAGATATTCATGACGCTTCCTCGAGTCACGTGTCCGAGGAATAAAAGCTCCTCCCAGCACATCGTGAGCGTGTGGCCGAGCTCAGGCCTGTACGGCGTCCACGCTCAGCTCAGGATACAGTTCTTTAAGAAGCATCTCCAACATGATCTAGAGACACAGAGAAACGCATCAGCTCTTCTTCATGCCACCATTAGATGGCGCTACAGTAGCATTCATGAAACCTAGACCTAGCTGCATAAGCACAGCCGTCATGTGAAGAGCGTCTGTAGATCTAGCAGTTCGTCTTTATTTTCACTGTCAAACTGGATCATAATAACAGTCATGGTGCTTTTATGCTAATTTATTACAGTCCACACCAGGAGTAAAGGAAATGTGTGGATTTATGAAACGTTTAACTTAAACACGTTTCATTCTTAAAGGCTTCCAAGAGTAAACACCCCCGTCATTCTCCACAGCAAAGATTATATAAAGACTTTCCAGACTTAAATCTCAATACATGTATATTTAAACTATTTGTAATAAACGTACATTTTCTTTATTAATATATATGCATACTAACTCATATGTTTGGAAACATTAACACTTTTTAATTATTGTTTTTGAGTCTCTTCTGCTCACCACGGCTGCATTCGTTTTGATTAAAAATACAGTATTATTGTGAAATATTACTCCAGTGTGAAACTATGTGAATATATAGGCAACCCTCTACAATGCGAGTAAATCTTCACTAAACAAGGTCTATCATTAGCCATTGGCTAATAAATTCTTAGATTTTACTCTCCAGTGTTAGGCTAAGTATAAGTTTAGCAAAGATATATTTTCAGTCGCTGAACACTGACTGAGCGCTCCGTCAAGCGACCTGTACTGTTCAGTTCAGCTCAGTGGATGCGAGCGCACCTGTATTTGACGTACCGTAAACTCTAGTGTGAAGGTGCACGACTCGCCGTCACACTGCTGAGAGCACTGTGCTTCTCTCTCACACACACACACACACACACACACACACACAGAGAGCCTTAAATTAAAATATCAAATTCATACGTGTGTGTGTGTGTATATATATTAGGGCTGTCAAACGATTAATCACGATATATTAAAGTTTGTTTACATAATGTGTGTGTAAGAAATATTTGCATTTATATTATATCTAAATATAAAAATCATTTCTTTCATGTGTGTGTATTCAAATATACATAATTATATACACACACACACACACACACACACACACATATTATGTAATCAAACTTTGACTTTGGATGCGGTTAATCGTTTGACAGCACTAATATAAATAAAACAGTCTCTCAGTCTGGCGAGGAAACGTTCTAGCCAATGGCGATTATATTGCCAAGGTGTGTGTAGAGGGTCGATATACAGTAAAGTGTGATTTATTCCTGTGATCATCATCATTACTCCAGTCTTCAGCGTCACATCACTCTCATATGAGGATCTGATGCTCAGGAAACAGTTATGATTTTTATTATCATCCTCATCATCATCAAGTAATGAGACTGAAGATTCAGCTTTGATCACAAGAATAAAATATAATTTAAAATATATTCAAATTGTAATAATATTTCAGTTTTACTGTATTTATGATAAAATAAATGCAGCCTTGCTGAGCAGAAGAGACATTGAAAAATGTAATGTTTCTGATATATGTATAAAAAAATGACTATAATTCAAAAGCTTTACATTATACGATTATCATTTTCTGATTGTTTATGGCTGTATGAGTCAGAGCAGAGCCGCTCGGTTCAGGTCATAACTCTATATCGACAGGGTTTAACATCCAGATGGATAAAATAAATGGGTTAAATACTTCCTAAAACCTAAAAAAAAAATGAAGCAGGCTGTCAGAAATTAAACGTGGGAACTTGATATGGATCCACAATGTTAGGCGACAACATTTTGTGGATAATTTTTCCCTTCAGTTGTTCCAGAAGAAGAGAAAGTTAAAGCGATTCAACACAGATGAGCATTTATAGGGTCAATCTTCCTCTGGTCTTCAGGTGAGCAGCTCAACTAACACTCTCTGTTTTAAACCAATCAGAGTTTAAGAAAGCAGAAACGAGAGTGAAAGCCGGAGGGCGACTCACGTAGAGGAGATGTCTGTTGGCTCTGGTCTCCTGAAGGACATTAAAGATCTTGATGATCCCGTATCTGGCGTTCTGCTGCCCCACCAGATTCTGAAGTGCATCTGAACAACAACGACAACAACAAGCTTTTCATCATATTCCAGTGTGTGTGTGGTGCAGTGTAATGTGTTGAGAGCTGGAAGTGCCCTCGCTGGAGGGGTGTGAGTGTGTTTTAAGTGTCCCGCTCTAATTAAAAAGCACCATGCAGGCAGAAACAGCCACCAAGCCTTTTATATGAACATATTGTATTCTTTCACCAGGGTGACTGAATCCACTCAGGACTAGGTTTTGTATTCATTTGGATATTTAAATGCCCCTATTATGGTTTGTGGATATTTCCTTTTAGTCAGTGTGTAATACGGCTGTCTGTGAATGTAAACGTTCTGCAAAGCCTTAAGTCAAAAGTGCAGATAAATAAAGTCACCGGGCCCTATTTTACCGATCTGAGCTCATGGCGCAGGTGCACTTAGGGTGTGTCCAAATCCACTTATGCTAGTTTAACGACAGGAAAAACAGTCGGCGCGCCCGGTGCATGACCCAAAAGGGTTGTCCCTCGTCTCTTAATGAGTCAAATGTTTTGGGCGTAATGTGCAATAAACCAATCAGAGTCTCATCTCCCTTTCCCTTTAAAAGCCAGTTGTGCTCGCACCATGGCGGATTCACTATTTACATGAGGAGAGACTGAACACTTCTCCAGAGAGGAATCCTTTTATTTTTAATATTTAAATGTGTGTGTGCTGCTGCGCGTCCCTGTGTGTGTAATAAGCAGAGTGTAAGCGTGTTGTGCATTGCCTATAGGCTCATATTACTAACACACCCTTTAAATAACACTAAAAATACAGCCCTATTGACTTTAGAGCAGGTTTGTGTTGGTCAATGGCGCAGTCGTTCTCAGTTCCTCACAATATCAACCCCCCAACAATGCTCCTGAACACACCTGGTGTTCAGACCAGACGCCCATGGGTGAACAGATGCACCAGTGCATTTGATATTTAAACAACGTGGAGCTGGACGTGAACATGAGAACTGCATCGGGCTGAGACTAGCAGAAAACACTTGTGTCGCTCCTGGAGTCGCGTTGCGCCGTGTGTATGATAGAGCGCTAAGTCTCCCTAAAGAAATAATCGCCTAAACGAGTCGTCAGGAATTCCATGCATACACAACATGCTAACAGCCACATGGATACATTGGCACTATTTTGGCACTATGAGCGGTGCCATAAAAACGAATAATTTCATGCACATGAACACGCTCACAAACTCTGAACTGCCACCTTACGGCGATTCTGAGAAAACGTGCCTGGCGAACATCAGTCGGGAAAGTTCCTGTTGTAAATCCACGTGTCATGACGTCGCTCACCTGGGATGTTGTCCAGAAGCTTCTGTTGCGCTCTCTCCTTTGTTTCTTTGCGCTCACTCTCCGAGCGGCTTTTGTTATGAGGTGCCAGTTTCCCGTTGGGCCAAAACGTGTCCCGGAATATATTAATGTAGTAAACCAGCATCTGCTCACTGAAGATCCAGTTTACAGTGTCTCTGATCTGCCTGCAGAGGAAGAGAGCGGAAGGACAAACTCAGTGAGCTCATCCAGCAAGTTTCCGTTACGCTCATCCACTGATGCTTACTTGTTTATGGTCCGTCCAAACGTGACCTGAACTAGTGCAATTAGTGTCTTCCTCACCCACTTAAACACTGCAGACAGAAAACACACACGAGCAATGTTAGACGGCATCTTGAGTGATGATGACACACACGATAGAGAAAAGGTTCCGTGGGGTTCTATATGGAACTCTAGGATTCTTGACTCGATGTCAAAGAACACTTCATGCCATAAAGGTTCTGTACAAGGAGAAATGTCTTAAAGGGATAGTTCACCCACAAATTAAAACTATCCATAATTTTCTCACCCTCAAGCCATCCTAGCTGTATATGACTTTCTTTTTTCAACAAAAGCAGCCCAATGTGATTTTCTCCATGAGGCGGCTGAATTCTCCACTGGATTTGTGCATTTGCGGGTGTTTTTAGGGTTTTGGAGCGCTCATTGGGGGTGGAAATCAACACGCGGAAGAATGTTTTACCCACGGCAACTGCTTAAAAGTAGCCCGATTCTGCAGGAAAACCGCAGACCTGGCAACTCTGGGTCACAGGTACTCTTTTAGCGCAAGTCGACTTATTATTTTAGGCTATAAAGTTTTTAAATATGGATATTTCTCTCACACAAACCCATGGGTTTGCTTCAGAAGGTCTTTATTAACCCCTGGAGCCGTGTGGAGCATGTTTATGATGGATTGATCCACTTTTTTGGGGTTCAAAATCTCACCCCCCATTCACTGCCATTATAAAACTAAAGAGCCAGGGCATTTATTAATATACTGTAACTCTGATTGTGCTCGTCTGAAAGAAGAATGTCATACACAGCTAGGATGGCCTGAGGGTGAGGAAATCATTTTTGGGTGAACTATCCCTTTAAATGATTGCATAATGCTTCATGTTTAATGGGTTATTTCCATTTTTCCAGTGATGAAGTATGTTAACGAGCTGTTTAATTCACACAGTTTTCTATAAATTAAGTGCCTGACGGAACCCTTTTCTCTTACGAGTGTACAGTGCAAAAGATTGGGGTCAGAAAAGTTTACTAAAATTTTCTAAAAGTAGCAATGTTGAGAAATGATCTACTGTAAAAGTAAAAGCATCCAATCGTCTTCAGTCTTGCATGCTCTCAATTATTTATAAAGTTAAACATCAGGATCATGTGACACTGAAGACTGGAGTAATGATGATAAACTCAGCTTTGATCACAGGAATAAATCACACTTTACTGTATATTCACACAGAAAACAGCTGATTTATATTATAATATTATTTTTACTGAGCAGAAGAGACTCTTTCAGAAACATTAAGAGAACCGTACCGACCCCAAACTGTTGCAATCTCTTACACACAGCAAGCCTCAAACACGCGTGAGAGTAGAAACAGGGAATCTCACAGAAGGGCAACACGTCTCGATGCGTTCTGTATTAATGAAACACTGAGGATGTGATTTAAAACAGCGTGAAAAGCAATTACAGTGAATAACTGTGAAAACGGTTTAGACACATGGAGTCAGGTTTTCACTTGAAATGCAGACTTTTAAAATAAATTCTATTTTCTGATGTAATTGGACTTCATCATGAACGGTTTTCATGTAAATGAGATAAGCAACACCCATGATAGCTGAAGTTCTTATTATTCTGCCTGATGTTGAAGGTGTGGCGATGTGCCCTACAGTTGTTCTTGTTCCAGAAGCTGATCTACACGCGTGTCTGGTGTGGGAGTGGCAGAGGTTAGTTAACACAACGAGCAAAAAAGAGCTTGTAATAAAACAAGAATCAACATTAGCTTGGCTTTAGGAGATGGAGAGAACCGAGGGATTTGAAGCACGGTGGTGTGAGGTGTTTTACTGAGCAGATAAACTGTGATCTGCCTGAGCTGGTTCTCTCTCTTAAGCCTGTAGTCAATGTTTAATGAGCAGCAGGAGAATCATACTCATGTTCAAGTGTTTTGAATAGTTTTATTTAAGGATAATATCCCTGTCTTCAGTAACAGCGTGTGTGTGTCCTTCAGCTCCGTCACACACAGATCTGTTTATCCGTTTATACTCACTGCCCCTGAGCTCAAAGATCTCTCCGATCAGCATGAAGCAGGGCTCCGCCAGCGCATCCTTCCTCCCGTCCGCCTCATCGCCGTAGTCTGAGAGATCGCTGTCATCCTCGGCTTCATCCTGACACACACACACACACACACACACACATACACGTCTGATCTGACATCAGTTGCTCTGTGTGATCATCATTTGTTTGATGGTGTTGAATGATTTTAAATTTAGTATTCAATGCAAACTCGCCGAAACCTTTATTATTTTAAGGAATAAAATTGAATGAGTACTGCAAAAAAATCATTGTGTTACTCAATATGTTCTTGTTTGTTTTCCAGGGGGGAAAAATACTTTTCTGGAGCATAAAATATTAAGGAAAAAACAAATGGCCAATGGAGTAAAAAATAATAATAAAAAAAAAAATGTCAATGGGGAAAAACAGGTTTATTTTTCTTATGCTACAGAGTGTGAGTGTGTGTGTGTGTGTGTGTGTGTGTGTGTGTGTGTGTGTGTGTGTGTGTGTGTGTGTGTGTGTGTGTACCTCCTGGTGTGAGAAGAAGTCTCCCGGCAGTCTCTCCAGGAAGGATGCGAGAGAGAAGGAGGATTTCTTCTGGATGTCGATGACCTTCAGGTATTCTGGGGATGGACTGAGAAAGGCGTACAGCGCCTCACTCTGACACATGCGCTCATCTGTCAACACTTTCTACAGAGGAAACACACACACACACACGCTTCATGAATCTAGAAATAATCTTCTCAGAATCACAGGCCTGATCACATGAGGCCAGAAACGCTCAAGAACTCAGTCCTGCAGGGTTTGAAATGTGACCGTAAACTCACACGTCTTCACAAGCACTAAATATGAAATACACTAGAATGTTTGCTGTTCTCTGGGAAGTTGGTCACCAGCAGAGGCATGCTGGGAAATGGAGGATGCCATGCGTTTGAGGAAGGACTCTGGGCACTGATAAACTTGAGCTCTGATGAAGTGTTTGACAGACAGGAGAGTGTACGATTTGCTTGGATGGGGAAAGGAGACAATGCTCTTAAAGAGTTCAATATTTGTCAATCTATCATGTTAAGTTAGTGCTAGATGAGGATAAGCATTTCCAATATCAGCTGATACGATTAATGGGAAAAAGAGCCAATCAATAACAGAAGCGTGATGATTTATTTTGTGACACAAAAGGTCATTTTGATATTTTTGTAGGGCTAAAAGAACAATGTCAGGATGTGGTATAGATGTCCTAAAATTAAAATTAATTTAATTAAAAACTTTTTGGCATAGCAGTCGTATTATTATTAAGCAGTAAAGCAATTGTATTCATATTTAAATATTATTATTAATTATTAAATGTTATTAATATTTGCTGAAAACCATAAAATAGATCATTAAGGTCATTAAGTGTTTCAAAATATCACATAGTTTGGCCTTTTTAATGAAAAGGCACAAATGAAGAAAACTTTTGGGAAACAAGTCTTCTACATAAAAAGCATTTTGTTCAGGTCAAATTAAGAAAAATTTTGCACTTGGTAAAATATGTTTAAAAACGGCAATAAATTGACAAAAGAAATCAAAAGCAGATCAGTTACTATTTCCCAACAGTCAAAAGTCTGGCTACAATATGACAAGGAAGGGCTCACCTGTAAAAACGTGTTGAGCTGATTTTTGGATTTGTCGAGGAATTTTTGGTCGATGGATTTGAACGGCAGTTTACTGAGTGAGGGAAGCTGGACTTTCTTGAGCGACGGGAAACACTGCAGAAGAAAGCATGGGTCTGTGGTTTGAGTTCTGTCACACATAATCTGCATCAGAACTAATAAATGTACCACAGCATGATGAGTCACTGCGTTGCCACAGCAACAGGGCGAGGGCCGCCACAGTTCAGTGAGATTAAAGACGCTGTGCCAGCATGTGATATCACACATGGGAGATCAGCCGTACCTCTGTCAACTTCCTGTGCAAAGCCTGAAACTCGCTGAGCTTCCTGGTGACGCTCCAGCGGTTGTTCTTGCAGTCGTCGTCCTCAGAAAGGCTCACGGCTACGGAGTAACACGCCATCTGTTCTCCATTCTCCTCAGACGCCTACCAGATACACACAAATGAAGACTTTGACTCCAAAACAATGGGATTTAACAATACAACTATATAAAAGAATACATATGGATGGATGGATGGATGGATGGACATATATGAATTAAGAATGGACGGACGGATGGACAGATGGATGGAGGGAGAGAAACATGGACAGATGGTTGGATAGATGGATGGATGGACAGACGGATGGACAGATAGATGGATGATGGATGGACATGGATGAATGATGGATGGACAGACAGATGCATGATGGACGGACGGATGGATGGACAGACGGACATGTATGGATGTATGGATGGATGGATGGACATGTATGGATGGATGGAGGAATGGACAGATGGATGGATGGATGGACAAATGGACATGTATGAATTAAGAATGGACGGACGGATGGACAGATGGATGGAGGGAAACATGGACAGAAGGACAGATGGTTGGATAGATGGATGGATGGACGGACAGATGGACAGATTGATGGATGGATGGACATGGATGAATGATGGATGGACGGACATATAGATGGATGATGGATGGACGAACGGACATGTATAGATGGATGGATGGACAGACAGACAGACGTGTATGGATGGATGGATGGACAGACGGACATGTATGGATGGATGGACATGTATGGATGGATGGACATGGATGGATGGACAGACGGACGTGTATGGATGGATGGATGGACAGACGGACATGTATGGATGGATGGATGGATGGACATGGATGGATGGACAGACGGGATATGGATGGATGGACAGACGGATATGGATGGATGGACAGACGGACGTGTATGGATGGATGGATGGACATGTATGGATGGATGGACAGACGGACATGTATGGATGGATGGATGGACATGGATGGATGGACAGACGGACATGTATGGATGGATGGATGGACATGGATGGATGGACAGACGGACATGTATGGATGGATGGATGGACATGGATGGATGGACAGACGGACGGGTATGGATGGATGGATGGACATGTATGGATGGATGGATGGATGGATGGATGGACGGATGGATGGATGGATGGATGGATGGATGGATGGATGGACGGATGGATGGACATGTATGGATTGATGGACATGGATGGATGGACAGACGGACCGGTATGGATGGATGGATGGATGGACATGGATGGATGGATGATGGATGGATGGACAGACGGACGTGTATGGATGTAAGGATGGATGGATGGACAGACGGACATGTATGGATGGATGGATGGATGGACATGGATGGATGGATGGATGGACATGGATGGATGGACAGACGGACGTGTATGGATGGATGGATGGACATGTATGGATGGATGGATGGATGATGGATGGATGGATGGACATGGATGGATGGATGGACATGGATGGATGGATGGACATGGACGGAAGGACGGATGGATGGATGGATGGATCTATTACCAGATATTTTAAAACTCATGTATTCGTTTAGCAGACATTTGAGAAAGACAGTTTGTGTATTTAATTTGTCTGGACTGAATCTTCGGCACACTGTCATGGATCTGATTCTGGATGAAGACAGTAACAGCTTCACTGAAAGCACATCAACAAACTGTGTGTCATTTTACAGCCAATTAACCGATAAATCACTAATAAACCAATGACTCACTCCTGAGCAGAAATATGCAAATGAATGTTAATTATCAGAGCATTAAACTATTGACGTGACTCTTCACATCTGTTTACTTTCACTGAACGCTGACAGTTCATTAAAAAGACTGGAGAAGAAACACAGAAATGCTTCTTTTTAAAGGCCAGTGGAGTTTGTGACAGGCAGTGACTGTTGTAAAGAGTCAAGAGTTCTTTTAATGCCTTCTTTTGTATGCTTATGGTCTTACTGTACAGCACTTTGGCACAACTGCTTTTAAATGTGCTACGGAAATCAAATTTGACCCGACTTGAAACATACAGGAAATTAATCACTGTTGCTTTAAGGAAAGAGTGTTGTGACAGCTGGATAAAATACCACTGGCATTCAAGCAAAGGATGTTACAATGTTGCTATGGTGATCAAGATTCAAGATTCAAGAGTTTTATTTGTCACATACACAGTTATATACAGAATATACAACCGGCAGTGAAATGTAAACAGGTCCGCCCATGGACAGTGCAAATTCACAGTTAAAAACACAAGGAAGAAATTATAATAGAAATAGGATATAAAAAAAAAAAAAAAAAAAAAAAAAAAAGTACTCTATATATATATATATATATATATATGTCTATATCTGTAGAATTATAAATAATCAAGTCAAGAGAAAAAAAGGTAACAAATAAGGATAAAGTGGAATAAAATAATTGAAGTAGACTTTGCAGTGAGTAAACTGTAGACTTATAAATATGTGGTTAACAAATGTATAAAGAGTATAATGTGCAAACAGGTTTATGACAGGTTGTTACACAGTAACAACGAGAACAGAAAGTGCAGTGCAATGTCAGTGTATCGATGTTTATCCTGAAGTGAAGTCACGTGATGTTAAGTGACTGAGTTCAGGAGTCTGATGGCCTGGGGAAGAAGCTCCTCCTGAGTCTCTCAGTTTTGGCCATCAGGCTTCGGAAGCGCTACCAGATGGCAGCAGCGTGAAATGAGGGTTTGCAGGGTGATTAGAGTCCTTGATGATCTTGGTAGCTCTACCTTTGCAGCGTTTGGTGTAGACGTCCTGCAGAGACGGGAGAGCTGACCCTGAGATACGCCGGATAAGCGCACGACTCTTTGCAGGGCTTTTGGCGGTCATGACTGGTGCTGTTCCCATACCACGCTGTGATGCACTGAGTTAAAACACTTTCTATCGCCCTAAATAGAAAGTTTTCAGGATAGCTGGTGAAACCCTGAATTTCCTCAGCTGGCGCAGGTGGTACAGTCTTTGCCTGGCTTTTTCACCCGTGTCTGAATGTGAGCAGTCCAGGTCAGGTCCTCGGAGATGTTTACTCCCAGGTACTTGAAGCTGCTCACTCTCTCTACTGGTGACCCGCTGATCATGAGGGGGAGTATGTCCGCTGCTGCCTCTCTTCCTGAAGTCCACAATCATTTCTTTGGTCTTGCCAACATTCAGAGAGAGACAGTTGTCCTGGCACCATGATGTTAGATGCTCCACCTCGCCCAAGTATGCCGCCTCATTGTTGTTGGAAATGAGGCCCAGGACAACAGTATCATCAGCAAATTTGATGATAGAGGTGGAGCTGTGTGTGGACAAACAGTCATGCGTGTAGAGAGAGTAGAGCAGGGGCTCAGGACACAGCCCTGTGGAGCTCCCACACTCAGGGTGATGGAGGTGGAGGTGGACTGGCCTATTCTCACCACCTGAGGCCTGCCAGTGAGGAAGTCCTCAATCCAGTGGCAGAGAGAAGGATTCAGGCCGAGATCCAGGAGTTTGGAGGTTAGCTTGGTGGGAACTATGGTGTTAAAGGCTGAGCTATAGTCAATAAATAGCAGTCTTAATGTAGTTCCCACTTTTGCTGTCGATGTGAGTGAGGAGGAGTGGAGGACATGAGAGATGGCATCTTCAGTCGATCTATTGGGACGATAGGCAAACTGAAGAGGGTCCAAAGTGTCAGGAATGAAGGCGCAAATGGTCTCTCAAAGACCTTCATGACTATAGACGTGAGAGCCACTGGACGATAGTCATTTAGGCAAGAGGGTTTACTGTTCTTAGGGACAGGGATGATGGTGGATTTTTTGAAGGAGGTGGGGACCACAGATGTAGCGAGGGACTCATTAAAGATAGATGTAAACAACCCGGTGAGCTGATCAGCACAGGACCGCAGAACACCGACCTGAAATACCATCCGCCCAGCAGCTTTCCTGACGTCCACACGCTTGAGTGCTCTCCAAACTTCATCCTCCGAGACAAAGATCACGTGGTTGTTGCTGCTCTGAGTAATTTCTCTAACGCGCCACTTGGCGGAGTCGCGTTGCCGCGTTACAGTCAAAGCGAGCATAGAAAGAGTTTAACTCGCTCACGCAGCAACGGATCAGCGCTCACCTCTGCAGAGGATTTAGATCCAAAGGAGCAGATGGACCTCAGACCTTGCCACACGCGCCGCGTAGTCGTTGAGTTGGAAATGAGACTCACTCTCGGTCTTTATAACGGAGTTTTGCGGCTTTAACTGCTCGCCTGAGAGCATAGCAGGACGATCTGTATTCATTCATATTCCCTGAATGGAGACCGGCGCTGTAAAGCAGCAGCAGTGCGTAACGCTCACTGCCGCGCTGGATTGAATTGTCCACCCACGGTTTCTGATTTGAGAAGGACGTTATTGTTATTGTTTGCGTGGGCTTGCTCTGTAAGCGTGTTGATGAAGCAAAGCGCCACGCTGTGAACTCGCTTACGCCAGCTGAACTCGCCGAACATGTCCCAATCCACACGCCCAGAGCTGCCTGTAGCGCGGTTTCTGGAGTGGGGTGACCAACGCTAACTTCCGCCTCACCGGGGTTCCTGGAGGAGCTTTTGTTTGTATTCGGGAGTGAGGAAAATGGCGGCATGATCCGATTTGCCAAACGCTGGAAGTGACCGCGCGCTTTATAGGCGTTCTTAAACGGAGAGTAGCAGTGATCCAGTGTGTTTGCTCCTCGTGGTGGGGCAGGAGACGTGCTGGTGAAAGTTTGGCAGACTTTCTTTAGGTTTGCTTTGTTAAAATCGCCAGCGACAATGAATGCCGCGCCGGGATGTTGGTTTATGACGCCGCTGGCAACATCATGAAGGCCAGATAAAGCCAGCGCTGTGTCTGCCTGCGGTGGATGTAAACGGCGGTCGCGATAACCGCAGAAAACTCCCTAGGCAGATAGAATGGGCGGCAGATGATTGTTAAATGTTCCAGATGAGGTGAGCAGGACCGCGAGAGAATGGTGATGTTCCTGGGATCGCACCATTTCTTGTTGATCATGAAACACACTCCACCGCCTTTGGATTTACCGCCTCGGCTGTTCTGTCCATCCGAAAAACAGAGAAGTTCTCCGACGGGCGCCACAGCTGTGTCCGGGACCGCGGGCGTGAGCCATGTTTCAGACAAACAATAGATATTACAGTCTCTCATGTCCCGTTGAAAACTTATCCTGGCTCTAAGATCGTCCATCTTATTATCCAAGGATTGAACATTTGCTAGAAGAATGCTCGGGAGAGGAGGTCTGAATGCCCTTTTCCTCAGTCTGTTACGGATACCAGCGCGCTTCCCACGGGTGTTTCTTTTTGTTCTACGCCGCTGGCTCTGGCCATTGTTCAACTCGGCGTTCAAGAATCTCAGATGGCCACAGAGGATCGGGCGAAGTGTCCTGAAACAGTCCAGTGTAGAGGTAACCAATGTCCAAAAGAGTTTTGCTGTCGTAGTAGATCAATGCAGATGATAAGTTTGTAAAACTGAGAGTAAAAGAAAGTAAAATAGTAAATAAAAGCACAGTCTTCAAGGAGCGACTCTGAACGGGCGACCAAACACAGCGGCGCCATTTTGTGTTTTTGATCACGTAGCTGGATGTAACAGCTCACTGTAACGGTTTAGAATGTTACCGTGTCACTGTTGCACTGCATGATGAAGGAAAGTTCAGAAAACAACGCTTTGATCTGTCGAGAGTCTTAATCGTGCTTTAGAAGTGGAAGTGCTTTGTGTTACTGATGTCATTCCTGTGCTTGGAGTGAACTGTGTGTAAACTCTACTTCACTGAAAGTTACATCACTTCCTGTTTTGGTATGTTTGCATGCAGCCTGACCAGTCATCAGGATTACCAGATTTACTAGATTAACGTGGTCATTACAGTGAAACATTTTGAAAACTTTACATAGACATAATTTGTAAATATCTCTCTCTCACTCTCTCTGATATAAAGTGGACATATACACACACTCACCTAAAGGATTATTAGGAACACCATACTAATACTGTGTTTGACCCCCTTTTTCCTTCAGAACTGCCTTAATTCTACGTGGCATTGATTCAACAAGGTGCTGAAAACATTCTTTAGAAATGTTGGCCCATACTGATAGGATAGCATCTTGCAGTTGATGGAGATTTGTGGGATGCACATCCAGGGCACGAAGCTCCCGTTCCACCACATCCCAAAGATGCTCTATTGGGTTGAGATCTGGTGACTGTGGGGGCCATTTTAGTACAGTGAACTCATTGTCATGTTCAAGAAACCAATTTGAAATGATTTGAGCTTTGTGACATGGTGCATTATCCTGCTGGAAGTAGCCATCAGAGAATGGGTACATGGTGGTCATAAAGGGATGGACATGGTCAGAAACAATGCTCAGGTAGGCTGTGGCATTTAAACAATGCCCAATTGGCACTAAGGGGCCTAAAGTGTGCCAAGAAAACATCCCCACACCATTACACCACCACCACCAGCCTGCACAGTGGTAACAAGGCATGGTGGATCCATGTTCTCATTCTGTTTACGCCAAATTCTGACTCTACCATCTGAATGTCTCAACAGAAATTGAGACTCATCAGTCTTCAACTGTCCAATTTTGGTGAGCTTGTGCAAATTGTAGCCTCTTTTTCCTATTTGTAGTGGAGATGAGTGGTACCCGGTGGGTCTTCTGCTGTTGTAGACCATCCGCCTCAAGGTTGTGCGTGTTGTGGCTTCACAAATGCTTTGCTGCATACCTCGGTTGTAACGAAGTGGTTATTTCAGTCAAAGTTGCTCTTCTATCAGCTTGAATCAGTCAGCCCATTCTCCTCTGACCTCTAGCATCAACAAGGCATTTTTGCCCACAGGACTGCCGCATACTGGATGTTCTTCCCTTTTCACACATTCTTTGTAAACCCTAGAAATGGTTGTGTGTGAAAATCCCAGTAACTGAGCAGATTGTGAAATACTCAGACCGCCAGTCTGGCACCAACAACCATGCCACGCTCAAAATTGCTTAAATCACCTTTCTTTCCCATTCTGACATTCAGTTTGGAGTTCAGGAGATTGTCTTGACCAGGACCACACCCCTAAATGCATTGAAGCAACTGCCATGTGATTGGTTGATTAGATAATTGCATTAATGAGAAATTGAACAGGTGTTCCTAATAATCCTTTAGGTGTATATGTGTATATATATATATATATATATATATATATATATATATATATATATATATATATATATATATATATATATATATATATATATATATATATATATATATATATATATATATATATATATATATATATATATATATATATATATATGTATGTATGTATGCATAGTGGAAAATAAAACTCCTAAAATTGATGCACTCTATTACAAAAAGTACAAAACTGAAAATTCAGATCTCATTCATCAGTCTAGTTTTATCTACATCAGTCTACAGTTTTAACACGCGGTTTTCAAAGGAAGTTCACACCAACTGGCTCGGCCGTTTATCTTCAGATCGCAGTGACTGAAACTGAGTTTTTTACTCCAGATAATGTAAAAATAAAAACCTGCTGGTGCTTCTTATTTTGTCAGCTAGTGAAATGCTGGTACTTTTGACACCCATCATCTATACGTTTTCCCCCGTCATCCTTGGGCTAGCATTACATTATATGATCATGCTCTTATTCATGCAAATGCTTTTAAAGCATTCAAGAGCCACAAGACAAAGAGAACGTGCTGTCTGTGAATGTAACAAACACAAGTTCACTGGTATTCGCCTCGTAGTCTCCGACTTCTCTTATACAATTTCAGTGTTTAATAGTGACAATTGTCACGACTGGCCTAATGTTCCCCTACTCTCTAGACGTTTAATAGCCAAAGAAAGGTTGCAACAATGCCTTTCTTCTTTCAGATTATTAAATATCCTATATGCTTCCAAGCTTTATAATGGCAGTGAACGGGGCCACGAGTCTGAAGCTCAAAAAAGTGCATCCATCCATCATGTAATCCACTTGTCTGTTATTAATGATAATCAAAGAACAAAGGGAACAGAGAAAATTTTAGCTTTAAAAAGGTTTAATCTATATTTATTTTTTTATTTATGCAGTGCAGACTAAGAGTTTCTGTATATATGTTGAAATTGATAGATTTATTTATTATACTGTAATGTTGAATGTCTATCACTAATGTAAAAAAAAAAAAAAAAAAAAAAAAAAACAGTTTCAGAGACATCGGTACCAGTATTAATATCAATGGCTTCATTTACATGCAACCAAATAATCCATTAGTAATCGGATTGATGGCTTGGATTGAGCTCGATCCGAATGAAATTTCGATTGGATTGAACATCCCAAAGGTGTTCTACTGGGTTGAGGTCAGGAAGCATCAGACAGCTCCTGAGAGCGACCCATTCTTAGGCGTGTTAGTATTTTCACAAAAAAAAGCCAGTTATTTATAGATTTTACTGTAGTGTGTCAGTACAGTATGTACAGTACAGTACTCTCTCTGAATGTTGGCAAGACCAAAGAAATGATTGTGGACTTCAGGAAGAGACAGCAACGGACATACTCCCCCCTCATGATCAGCGGGTCACCAGTAGAGAGAGTGAGCAGCTTCAAGTACCTGGGAGTAAACATCTCCGAGGACCTGACCTGGACTGCTCACATTCAGACACAGGTGAAAAAGCCAGGCAAAGACTGTACCACCTGCGCCAGCTGAGGAAATTCAGGTTTTCACCAGCTATCCTGAAAACTTTCTATTTAGGGGCGATAGAAAGTGTTTTAACTCAGTGCATCACAGCGTGGTATGGGAACAGCACCAGTCATGACTGCAAAGCCCTGCAAAGAGTTGTGCGCTTATCCGAGCGTATCTCAGGGTCAGCTCTCCCGCCTCTGCAGGACGCCTACACCAAACGCTGCAAAGGTAGAGCTACTAAGATCATCAAGGACTCTAATCACCCTGCAAACCCTCATTTCACACTGCTGCCATCTGGTAGCGCTTCCAAACCTGATGGCCAAAACTGAGAGACTCAGGAGGAGCTTCTTCCCCAGGCCATCAGACTCCTGAACTCAGTCACTTAACATCACGTGACTTCACTTCAGGATAAACATCGACACACTGACATTGCACTGCACTTTCTGTTCTCGTTGTTACTGTGTAACAACCTGTTATAAACCTGTTTGCACATTATACTCTTTATACATTTGTTAACCACATATTTATAAGTCTACAGTTTACTCACTGCAAAGTCTACTTCAATTATTTTATTCCACTTCTTTATTCTTATTTTTTTACTTTTTTCTTCTACTTGACTTGATTATTTATAATTCTACAGATATATATATATAGTACTTTTTTATTCTATTTCTATATAATTTCCTCCTTGTGTTTTTAACTGAATTTGCACTGTCCATGGAGCGGACCTGTTTACATTTCACTGCCGGTTGTATATTCTGTATATAACTGTGTGTGTGACAAATAAAACTCCTGAATCTTGAATCAGTAGCTTAATATCAGTTTACATTTCCATACAGTATGGTCTGATCTCACCATCAGAGTCTGTCTGTGATTACATGAAGAAACAGAAAACAGAGACCAGAAGAAATCCAGAAGAACTGTGGCAACATCTCCATTACGCCACAGATGCTGTTGATAGAGCTGTATTTTTAACAGGATGTTTTACTGCACAGTGTTGAGGACTGACCTCTGCGCTGCTGACGACAGCTCTCCAGGTGCCCAGGTTCTCACACCAGCAGTCCGTCCGTGAGATGTGCAGCTGGAGGTCACTGTGCTCCTTCTCCATGGTGCAGATCTCCTCCTTCAGGAGTGACACGATCTGCAAGAAAGGCATTTTGATGAGTTGCAGTGCATCAGAAGCCTGTCGCATGTCTCTGACCCCGACTGGAGCTTCATCTGACAGCAGACAGCAGCCACGGCTCTGGAAACAGAAACGCTGACCCTGAGAGAAATCATTCCTGTCTCATCTAATGCACTAAATCAAACCACAACACACACACACACACAATACAGGCTGAATAACTCCAGTAGTCAGGGACAGCACCAGGGACAAAATACAGAAATACTGCTTCAAGTTCTTCATTTTAGTGCAAACAAAACTCCCAAAATGATTGCATCATATTACAAAAATAAAGTCCTTCAGATCTCATTCATCAGTCTACAGTTTTATACGTGGTTTTCAAAGGAAGTTCACACCAATATTTCTGTCACGATGGCCGTTTATCTTCAGACCGCAGCTGGATTTACCACAGTGAGTTATTACTACTGATAATGTAAGACTGGTAATGTTATTTTTATTTCATTTGCACAGGTCAGATTCATCTTGCATGCGAAATGCTGGTACGTTTGACACCCGACAGGCTCTGCTCTTTCCCTGCTACCTTAAAACCGAATAATTCATTAGGAAATACTGCAAAATAAACTGAATTAAGAATATTATTCTGTAAAACATAACTCATTTATTTAGCAAACGTAAGGTAATTGGGACTCAAAATTAGACTGATATATACAAATAAAGTGCTATTAAACTGCATAGGAAACAAAAGGCCTACCAACATTAATAAGAATAAACTTCACACTGTATGCACTGCCGCTGGGTTGTTTTTAAGAAATAGTTTTATTCAGCTTAAGATTAATTAAATTAATCAAAAGTGACAGACATTTATAATGTTACAAAAGCTTTCTATTTCAAATAAATGCTGTTCTTTTGAACTTTCTGTTCATTAAAGATCCTGAAAAATAAAGTGGATCAGTTTCACAAAAATATGAAGCAGCACTGTTTTCAACACTGATAATAATCATAAATGTTTAATAATAAAAGAGTGATGTGACACTGAAGACTGGAGTAATGGTGATAAACTCAGCTTTGATCACAGGAATAAATCACACTTTACTGTATATTCACATAGAGAACAGATGATTCACACTGGAGGAATATCTCACTCTTTCACTGGATTTATGATTAATAAACGCAGCTCTGGTGAGCAGAAGAGACGCTTTCACAAACATTTTACTGACCACAAACTTTGTAACACTAGTGTGTGTCCTTAAATAAAATAGAATAAAAACCTCATTTATAAGCCTGAAGAAGCATATATTAAAGGGTTAGTTCACCCTCATTAACCCCTCGTGTCGTTCCAGGTGTTACGGGTTAGACCTTCACTCATCTCCAGGACACAAATGAAGATATTTCTGATGTAATCCGAGAGCTCTCTGACCTCCACAGACAGCAGTTTAATGAACACTTCCAGGGTCCAGAAAGGAAGTAAAGACATGGTTAAAATAGTCCATGTGACTCCAGAACCCTGAAGCGCTGCACTGTGTTTACTATACTGTGAATAGTGTAAGAGAAGAGATTGTTGAATAAAGTTATTTTTGTTTGTTTTTATGCACAGAGTATTCTCGTCGCTGAACCACTGGAGTCACATGGACTATTTTAACCATGTCTTTACTATCTTTCTGGACCCTGGAAGTTGCAATGGCGTTGCTGCCTATGGATGGTTCAAATAAAAAATATCATCTCAAAATAATCAATAATGTGTTATTGTGATGCTGATATTCTTCACATTCTGTGTGGTGGTCAGTTCACAGCAGTGACAGAAATCATCTTTTCCAAACAGTTTAAATGTTTACCTTTTATGGACATTTTTACCTTTATAAACATATTTTTTGTGTCAATTTCATAAATGCAATAAAATGTAATTATAATAATAAGACACAATAGGGCTGTTATTAATCAAATCAAATATGCATCGACACAATTCATCTTTGCAATAGAGAGGAAACGCAGAAGCTGCATCTGAAGTGGCATTTAGATCATTTACACAGTTTAATGAGCTCAGGGGTGACAAATCAATAACCTGCAATGTTTTGATGTTTAAAATATATAAAGTTGAATATTGATATTTGAAATTATTTAAAACATGAAAAGATACTTTAAATGTGAAATTAAATTGATATTCATTAACTAGGCTATATTAAATGATATAAATATAGAGTAAATCACGCAGTGAAAACGTGCACTTTAAATGCACACACACACACACTACTAATGTCAGATCGCACATTGTTAAAACAACAATTACGATATTATCACAGACGATATATAATCACACATCCCTATATCAAAAATATCTTCATTTGTGTCCTGAAGATGAACGGTCTTACAGGTTCGGAATGACATGAGGGTGAGGAATTAATGACAGAAATTTCATTTTTGGGTGAACTATTCCTTTAAGGCTGCATTAAACATGTTGACTACCGCTCTCCACTTGACCACACTGATGCATTGGCCAATCCCAGACGTAAGCAGTCTGATGCACAATAATGATTTATTATAGTTTCAAATAAAAGTATTTCACATTATTCGACTACAATTCAAACCCACGCGGATCACCTTTTATCAGGGCGGGTGCATTCTGGATGGAGCCCAGGGCTTGGCGTTTGTACTCCAGTCTCTCGTACAGCTGGTGTAGTTTGGTGACAGCGTAACTGGCCTGTTCGTTGATGCCTCTGCTGCCTTCATCCAGGGCCACGTCCCCTCCTTCCATCACCTGACCCTAAACGCACAGTAATACAGGAGAAAAGTCACAGAAATCAGGACTGAGGGTTCGGATGTACAAGCCAGACTTGTCGGGTTAAAAGCCCATATTATGCCCTTTTACAGAGTCTTGATGTTGTTTTTGGGCTCTACTAGAGCAGGTTTTCCTGCTTGAATGTTGATTATTTTCCTCATATTCTCCATTGTTGCAGCTCGTCTCTTCCCAGTCTGTCAGTAACGCTCTGTTTAGTTCCTGTCTCTATGAAGACCCTCCTTCTGAAAAGCACAATGTGCTCTGATTGGTCGGCTGGAGCAGTGTGTTGTGATTGGTCGAGTGTTTGGGAAATGTCCCGCCCCTTACCATAACCGCCAGTTTCAACACACTACTAACTGACTCAACCAGACCCCGCCCCTTTATTCTGTGTATGAATTATTGAAATGAGGAATATTGTGACGTGTTGGTTCCCGGAAGAAAACTCAAGACTACAATGGAGGCGTTTCAGGAGTTCAGAAACACTGACACTGATATAGAGAAGAACTCCCGCTGGAGGGACGCTTTCATGCTCAAACAGCAACATTACACACTCAAGAGAGATCAACATGGAGAAAAGCAGAATAGTTTCTCTTTAACTGAGGATCAATAGTCCAAAGTAGACTTGATTCATGAACGAATGATTCTTATGAGCCAGGTCTTGTTAATGAATCACTTCAGCCTTCAGGGCATTTTAAGAGATGCTGCTATTTTATCCAAAGACGGATGAAGATGGAGAAAAGCATGATAGGTCTTTTAAACTCACGGTGTCGTCTTTCTCCTCGCTGCTGGATTGTGAGCTGCTCCTTTGCTCCTCTCGTTTAATGAGCCGCTCATACAGGTCGCCTCACCAGGAAGGATGGGTAATAGCGCTCCTTCATGGTCTCGCACACGCCTCCTGGATCCTGTGGAAGACGCCTGTCCCCTTGTTCCCACCAGCGCCTGCTGGATCTCTTTATAAAGAGCCTTCTCCACCGGGATCTCCCTGCTCTCCACAAAGAAGTTCTGGTAGATCTCTCCCACCAGCTGTGGCACTTCATTCTGCAACAGAGACAGTATAAGACTTCATTTGGAGTTCAGATATCCAGACCTAATTAAACAGTGTTTTTTTGGTTTTTTTAAAGGTATTCCTTTAAAAGTGAATCTCACGGAAACAGATGTAGGTCACATTTCACTAAAATAAATAAACACATAATGCTGGGTACACACGAAAAGATAATGGGAGCGATTTTGGGCCGATTTCTCCCCTTCCGACAATCCTAGGTAAAGTCCCTATTATCTTGATGGTTCTACAGATGATCTTATCAGATTTTCCTGTGGTGCGAGGCGTGTTAAGAGTGACTGAACCTGATCGGAAGAACGTCGGAGCCGCCGCGATCAGAAATCCTGACGTGTGGGGGAAACCCAGAGGGCTCAAGCGCGCACACTCCGGAGATTATCACGTGAAATGATCAGAAAGTGAGCTGACGGAAGACTGTATGTCTGTATGTCTGACTGAATGAATGTAAGTGCAATTCCTTCTTGCCGGTCGTCCGCCATCTTAGTTCACTCTAAAGTTCCGTTTGAGATGTTTTGATGCGAGAGATTTTGTGAGATTTCCCGTGTTCACAGACGGGACTCTGTTGTTTGTGAATGGAATCTGTTCGTGTGTGGCGTGCTTTCCTGGTCACATCGTGGCACTCCACACACTAGAGGAACAAAACCTAAATCTATGATTTCATATCGTCATGTTTGTGGTCTCTCAAATTTTGAAACTCTTATAAAAGTAAAAAAAAATCTCAAAGGCCCCGCAAATAGGCAAATGCTTAAGAGTCAGTGATTGGATCATTATTGCAGTGATTGTGTTTCTAGCATGTTATATGTTTGACAACAGTTGCTCTAACCCTTATTGATGGAGTGCTGGGGCCTGTGGCATGAAGCTGGTTTAGCTGGCTAGCCAGATATGTTTAAGCTTAGTTTGTGCCAATTAGGGCTGAACGATTAATTGCATGTGTGATAATATCGCGATATGATAAAACACGATTTTGTAACCGCAAGGGCTGCGATTACAGTTTGGTCACGTGACACGCGAGAGTAAAGCAGAAGCAGCATCAACTTGGCACGTTATGTAACAGTTTGTGTTTAATCTAATATTGCATTGGTCATACTATACAATAGGGGTGGGAGAGAAGATCCTCTCCAAATATTCTGGATCAAATCTGAGCTTAGATTTTAACTGCAGGTGCGAGTGGTGCTGTGTGTGTGTTTTAGAGACCACCGATTCTGCTGGCTTCCATCTCCACACACACACACACACACACACACACACAAACACACACACACACACACACACACACACACACACACACACACACACACACACACACACACACACACACACACACACACACACACACACACACACACACACACACACACACACACACACACACACACGAACCATAAAATAATATCTCATAACGTTGGGAAAGGTTGAAGCGAATCACAATGACATTCGCGGGCTTCACTGCACAGGATATGCGCTGTGAGAAACATTGCTTGATGTTGCGCTTACAGTGTGTGTGTGCGTGCGTGCGTGTGTGTGTATGTTTGTTCGTGTTCTCGCCACCAGTATTTTCCTCTCTACAAATGCTCTACGAACTCTTCATTTATGATGTCTGGAATGCAGTGTGCTTATATGTTAAAAATACGAAACTCACTGACAGAAGGCTTTCAGTTTCAAATGCTCGTGCCGCGCTTTGTGAAGAGCGCTCACGCATGCGGCTGTGCGTGTCTCAAAATGCTTTTATGATGCAAAATGAATGTAAACACAGTCAGTAATGTCTTATGGGATTAAACAGACAGCACAAACCACATCTTCTATTTCAAAAGAGATCTGTGCATTAGTGTGAGTGCAGATCTCTCTGCGGTCTGTGATCATTATTAATCAAACAACAGTAAAGATTGGAAAATCACTCACAGTTCAGATGCTCTTAAATACTGAAAGCACTCTTTGTTCATTGCTTGTAATATGGTTTTTATTCCCTTTATTATTCATCAGCTTTTGTGTTTTGAAGCTATATTAGTTTATATATTTAAAATTGTTTTAATTAAATTTGTAATTATTTTAAATAAAGTACTTATAATGAAAGAAAAAGATTTTAAGTTTTATTAATAAGATTAATAAGAAAAAGTTCAAGAATAGTTTTGGAATGGGATCGTGAGGTGCCTAAAGATTCCCACCATTACTAAACAATGATTTATTGCTCATCTTTGTTGAATAATACAGAAGATAAAGAGCTTTAAAATGATCCCATATTAAATCGCAATCGCAAGATTGGTATAAAAAAAAAAAAAAAAAAAAAAAAAAACGCAATTACGCTTATTTTCCAAAATCATTCAGCCCTAGTGCCAATCCTGGGATTTAAGTATCATTAAAGTGGTTCGCTATTAGCAGTGTTCATCTCCATAGTAATAATTTTGAATGATTTAGATATCATTCATGTAATTATTATACCCTTAATCAATTACACGTATCATTTTAGTTAATCAATCATTAATAGGCACTTAGTTCAAATTAATATGAATAGCCACCTATATAAAGTTCATACAAATAAGCTTTAAAATCAATAAATAAAGCTATAAAAATGACTACATGTGAGCTTAAATGTTCGATTCTCTCGATATAGCAATAGACGGCTCTTTTCTTCTTGCTGTGTAAATTTGTTTAAATTATTAATATTTTTCAATCATGTAATATTCTGCAGAAGAGAGAAGTGAATCTCAGTTCCACTGATCCACAGCGCTGTGATTGGCTGTTCACTACTGATGTCACAGCTAAACTCCTAAACTCAGGCTTGGAGCCTGAGCTGACAGAGAAAGCTGATGATCAGCATCATGGGACCAACAGCCTGACTAGATTAGTTTGGTTTTGTCAACTCTAAACTAATCCTGTAACCCTGAGTTTGTTAAACTACCATCATGTTATAGGTCCTGGACTCTTGCATTGGTAATACATGATCTTGACCAAAAATGAATGCACCTCTTGATTAAAAATAAATGTTATGATGTTATTTCCATCAAGAGGTGCATCAACTTTTGGTCCAGATCTTGAGTTGCCAATGCAAGAGTCCAGCATTGTATAAAGTCTCCTCCAGCACATCCCAAAGACTGTCAATGAGTTTAAGGTCTGGACTCAGAGGTGCCGATTCATGAGTGAAAATGATCCTCCATGATTCCTCCCAACCATTCTCTCACAGTCTGAGCTGATGAATCTTGACATTGTCATCCTGGAATATGGCCATGATGTGTCTTCCTATATGGTTGTTTAAGAAATTAAAAGTTACACACTCCATCAATTAGGGTTAGAAGAACTGTTGCCAAACATCCTAGAAACATAACAATCACTGCAATAATGATCCAGTCACTGACCCTTAAGCATTTGCCTATTTAAATCCAAACAGCAACTTTTTTTGGCCAGGCAGTGTCTTATTTTTTTAGTTTTTCTATAATTTTTAATGATTTTCAGTATATTGTGTATATAGCATAACATTTTGCATTACATAAAAAAAAAAATATATATATATATATATATATATATTATATTTTTTATAATATATTTTTATGCTAATTTTGTGCAATATAGTGAGTATGGATATTTTATGGTTTATTTCTTTTGTAATTTCTATCATTTTCAATGATAATTGTCAGAATTGTTTTACTTTATAAAAACAGTAATAAAAACAGTAACATGTAAAGCAAACAATAAAATAAACAGATAAATAAAAAACTAAACAACAAATTAAATAACTCATTCATGAATTAAAGACAGTACAACAAATACTACACTGGTATACAATATTACAATATTATAAAAAAAAATGTTAAACTAATGAGAGTTTTCACATTATGATAACTGAAATAGAGATTACAGTACATAGGTTTAATTTTCACCAAGTAGAATATCAGTTCTTACTTTTTCTTCAGAGTTTGCTGTTAAGACCCTGACAGGCTCTTGGCAGCTTTTGTTGGTTTAACTCTTGCAATGCTTCACTGTGCTTCTAACGGGTTTCAGTGACAGATTCACGTTCACAACCGACTAGCCATAAAACATATGGCTAATCTTAATCGTTTGGTTTGGTTTCACGCTGAACAGATGCTAACTGTTAATAAGATATGACAAGAACATTAAACAGATTATTACAAATCTGCTGTTGCAGAAACGACCCAAACGCTCCTCCTCTGCGATTTATCACATCATTCTAGAGCATCTTCATACAGCCTGGTTTTTATTCAATATCTAAATATTCCAGACTCTTTAGCTTAAGCTTTCCAGGACCACAGAACGATGGAAAAATGCCTCCGCTCTGACACTCAGCTAAACGACAGAGCCGGTAAATGGCTAATTTAACACAGCTGGACATAACGGGCCGCAGCAATTATAGATTCATCTCACGCTGATGTGTCGGTATGGTTTTCAGCCGCAGGTGTTTCTATGGGCTGACGTTAATTTCTGGATAAGAGTGCCAGCCAAATGACCAATTAGGAAATTGTACAACTGTGCCCGTACAGTAGATTGACACAAGTTTACAGGAAAATCACTTTTCCGATACATTTACGGTAGCTTCGATTCAGACGCTGATTGTTTCTCATGGGAATGTAAGGTGATTAACAGGGCCTCGCCTGTGATTTTATTGCCATTCCAATCCAGAACGCCAGTGTTTCCTCCTCCATCCGTGTAAAAACTCCCGACTGAACTGTGTTTCACAAACTCCAAGGTCATGCAGTCATTTCAGTCCAAATCTACATTTCTGAACCCAAAAGTCATTTTGTAAATCCTTTTTGACCGCTGTGGTAATGTGCATGCATTTTAAATATTAATTTATAAAAATAATAAATATGAAATATTAATTAATAATCACTGAATACTGCATCAAGAAAAAGCACAAAATTATGTAATTTTTTGAAATGGGACATTATTATGGTATGCAATACATTTTATTGTCAATTTAGTTTTTTTAAATAGGTCTATATAGTGATTACTTTTTGATACATAAACATTATCAATATTTTAATACATCATGCTGAACTAAATAAAAGTTTCTGCTAACACTTTACAATTTTTGTGTTAAAATTTTTACATTTTAACACTTCAAGTAGTTTCACCCTTCACTTTCACAAGTTTCATTTGTTAACAATACATTTTTTAAATATTTATTATAATAATTTATATAAATGAAAGCTTTCAACAACTAATCATTTTACTAGTATTCGGCCAAATTTAAATAAGAGTTTTATTTCTAATTTCCACGCTTTAAAAATCATTGTGAGATAAATGCAAGACAGAAAACCATTACGCTGCACAATTTTCCTATTTTAAATAGGATATTTAAATAATCAAATAATAGATGTGATATTATTTTCTCTATTATTAAATTAACGTGACCATGAAATCAAACCTGACCGTTTTATTATTTATGATATTGCAGTGTTTATTATAGATGATTTATCCATGCACATCATTATTGTTTTAAAGCTGCAGTCTGTAAAAGTTCTGCTTCTTTGTCGCCATCTCTGTTTGAAGCCTGCAGTTGCAGTCATTTGTTGAATTATCATCTTTACGTGGGTCGAGCATCGCGGCTCTCAGCGTGATGAATCTAATGTTTTGAGGAGGTGTGTGGCGGTCACTCATTAACCGCACCTGTGGGGATATTGTACTTGAGAATCACAGATTCTACGCTCTGTGAAGTATGACCAAAATAATAAGTTTCACTGGAAAATGTCATCTGAACAAGTGATTAACACTGTTCTGCCTGCCACTTTTTGTTCTGACCAACTGAGAAAAAAAAGCATTAAAAGTCATATTAACATATACTTTGTTCTCAAATTGTTAATGTTAAGAACATCTGCATTGCGTGACTACATGTATTTGGTGTGTATTAGCGCATCTGTAGATTTCAGTTTCTGTACAGTTTGAATCTTTTGCTTTAACTACGGGTGAATCTCCAGTTGTCACTGATGATGTCATTTGGCCTTTTCTGGATTACAATCCACCATCAAAATGATAAATTGAATTATTCCAGCTGCTGTGAGAAAAGGCTACAAATGATCCGCCACCTGCAGCATCCTCACACTAGCCCGACTCTTCATGTATACAGACATGACGTAATGACGCAAAGACGAACGACACAACACATTATTACAATCTTACCGCTGTGAGTCAGGCTTAAGGTAAGGAGATTGTTTTGAACAATGATTGGATAATTTTAACCAAAAAAAAATTACGGACTGCAGCTTTAAATTAATTTTCCTGGTAATCTTGAATCAGAATATCTTCCCCTCCCTCTTCATCTCTTCTCTGATGACGAGGGCGGGGTAACCTGTCACTCACATGAGATCCACCAATAGCAGACCACAACCATCCAATCAATTACCCACGGACAAAATCAAGCCCCACCCTACATTTGTTCTTGTTTGAGAAGCGTTTCAATCGGAAATACGGCACAATAGAGAAGAAAAGCTAGCGAACTTCTGTTTCATGCCGACTTAAAATATAAATTTATTACTTTCTTTACAGCTGACAATCATATAACTGACCATGTCAGCAGCACAAGTATCATCACTGATTTGCCATGCAAATGTATATTTACAGACATCCCCGTGAGAAAGGATTACAGTGAGAAAAGGACTAATGACAGTCCTCACATGCCGCGTGGATCTTCAGCTCAAGCTCTTGATGTGTGTGTCTGACCTTGTTGGCGCTTCTTCAGCATCTCCACCAGCTCCCAAAAGCTAATCAGGGCCCTCTTTATCCACACGCCCATGTAGACCCGGAAATGCCTCGGTACACAGAGTTTGACATGATCTCCTCGAACTGAAGTATCTCGTGAAAGGACGAGAAACAAATCAAGCAGGCGGTGTGTCATTATTAAAAACACTTGAGCTCACTAGAGAACATTACACTGCAGTGTTTATCTCAAGGCTGTGGACTTCACAGCAACACTTGTCTTTCTTCAGCTACTATTAAAAGTGGTTTCTACACTTTTGGAGCATTTGAGATTTTCCTGCTTTCTCTCTCTGAACCTGAGAATGGTTGGCTACTATACCTGCAGTATTAACTAACCTCCACGTGACTGGTAAAATTTTACACTGTCATTCACCAAAGTAAGTAATTTATGGAAACATCAATTCAACATTTACTAATACATTTTTAAGATCAAAACTAGTTAACACTGTAAACGATCATGAACATTTATATTAACTAACATTAATTAAGGTTACTAAATGCTATAAGAATATATTGCTCATTATTAGTTCTTGTTAGATTAATCTATCGCACGCAATGAGACTCCATTCCAAATTTGTTTTTATATTCTATTTTATTTCAAGCAAAAAAAATGTTTTTAGTATCAGTTAGATCTAATAACCCTGGCATAGAACTGAGTAAGTTGAAAAGAACTGAAAAGTGTGTCCAGAGAGGGTTGCCTTATACAATCGATCAGGCATAACATTATGATCACTGACAGGTGAAGTGAATAACACTGATGATCTCTTCACCACGCTCCTGTTAGTGGGTGGATATATTAGCAGCAAGTGAAAAATTTTTCTCAAAGTAGATGAGTTAGAAGCAGGAAAATGGGCAAGCTACTGTAGCTCAAATTGCTCAAGAAGTTAATGCTGGTTCTGATAGAAAGGTGTCAGAATACACAGAGCATCTCAGTTTGTTATGTGATGGGGCTGCATAGTCGCAGACCATTCAGGGTGCCCATGCTGACTCCTGTCCACCACTGTCGAAAGCACTAACAGTGGCACGTGAGCATCAGAAACTGACCACGGAGCAATGGAAGAAGGTGGCCTGGTCTAATGAATCACGCTTTGAATCATGTGGATGGCCGGATGTGTGCGCCACTTATCTGGGGAACACATGGCACCAGGATGCACTCATGGAAGAAGGTGGCACGGCGGAGGCAGTGTGATGCTTTGGGCAATGTTCTGCTGGGAAACCTTGTCCTGACATCCATGTAGATGTTACTTTTGACACGCACTCACCTACCAAAGCATTGTTCCAGTCCATGTACACCCTTTCATGGAAACGGTATTCCTGGTGGCTGTGGCTCTTTTCAGCAGGATAATGCTCCTGCCACAAAGCATAAAATGGTTCAGGAATGGTTTGAGGTTTGAGTTTGAGGTGTTGACTCCAAATTCCCCAGATCTCAATCCAATCGAGCATCTGTGGGATGTGATGAACAAACTTACAGGACTTAAAGGATCTGCTGCTAACATCTTGGTGCCAGATACCACAGCACACCTTCAGGGGTCTAGTGGAGTCCATGCCTGTTTTGGCCGCAAAAGGGGGACCAACACAATATTAGGTCATAATGTTATGCCTGATTGGTGTATATTTAGGTAATTGAAATAATATCATAAACGTGCAACTAGTCAACTAACTGGTTTAAACGATCAAAGGAGAAGCCCTGACACAAACTCACATTTACAATGGCTGCACAAATTTAAACACAAAGGAAATAAAATCAATTTAGATTTTCATATCAACTGCTCAGAGCAGGGGTGCAAGTGATTTGGTCCTGACCTCGCTGGCTCTGTGGACCGCCTACTTCATCCGGGCTCCATCCTCCTGCTGCTCATAGTTGGGGCCCCGAGGAGCCGGATCCGCTTCTCACACTGCTTCTTTGCCACTGTGAGCTGGTTAATGTAACGCTCATGTTTCTGGCACGCAACAGGTCAGCCTTCAGTGCCGCAGCCTCTTTCCCCTTTACTGTCTGCAGAGAGAGGGAGAGAGAGAGAGAGCGAGAGAGAGAGAGAGAGAGAGAGAGAGCGAGAGAGAGAGAGAGAGAGAGAGAGAGAGAGAGAGAGAGAGAGAGAGCGCAGAGCGAGAGCGAGAGAGTGGAGAGAGAGTGAGAGTGAGAGAGGTGTTCACACATGCAATCTCACAGGAGTCAGCTGAGAACCCGGCCTGATGACTGAAGCAGATACAGGACCGGTTTCATTTCTTCTGCTTTCATGTCACTTTCACACAGAGCTTGACACCGATATCAAGCATAAATAATGCTGAACATGTTTAAACATGCTCATTTTGCTTGAGACTAATGGCTGAACAAATCTAAAACTGTCATAAATTTAAAAATAATAATTATGTAAGTAATTTTATTGCTATGTTTCCTTAGTAAACATAATGGAACATTCCATAAAATGTGGAAAAATAAATAAACATTTATAAACTTTAAAACAGCTTAATTTCCACCCTCTCTTCTTCTGGTTGATGTGCATGTGGGACCACACCGGGTTCATGGGCACCAGCAGGCCTTTGACCACAGCCTGTTATGTCTTCATTCTCCACCTGGGAGAGAGGACTTTTCCAACTGTCTGAACTCTCCTCATTCCAAATCAAAAGGAAATTGCAATCTTCACTTGTCACTGCACTGAGAACCCATCAGCGCTTCCTGCTTCTCCTGGTTGTTGTGGCGCAGTGTGGGACTTGGAAACTTCTCGACTCATGGAGCTCGAAACTACCCATGCAAGTTCATCATATCTTCTTCAGTCAACGTGAGAAGAAATCGACAGCAACTTCAACACCATCGGACCGAACTATCAAGACTTTCTCCTGCGACTGTATATCCGGATGCTCTTCAACCGCCAGGCAAATGCAAGTAATGTACGATATACGAAATCACTGTTTAGCTAAAGTTCGAACCCTTTGTTAACAAAGGAGCTTTTGAAGATATCAAACTGATGGTTCTTTTCATGGTTAATGGTTTCATGGTTGCATTTTTTCGGTTTAATTTCGCTACTTCCCATCTTACCATGTATGTGTGATTTGTGTGTATGCATTTCTTGTTAGTTTAGTTGTGTTCGTGATTTAGTTAATAAAACTTATACATATCTGGTTCTGACTTCTGGCTGCAAACAAGTTGTCACTTAAATGAGTGATCTTGTTATGCGCCTACAATTATGTAAATGCAAAGGAAAAACTATTTTTCAGTGACCATGAAAAATATCCTTTTCTTAGAATTCAATTAATAATCAATACTCGAGTGTTCACAGGATGAACTGATTGATTGATTGATTGTAATGTTAATGTAATGCATTAAGTTAATCTCATTAACTGATTAAAATATTCATACCAATCATAATGCGCTATGAATTTCCCCTTGAGCCAAACTCGCTACATCCAATTGCCAATCAAATAAAATAGGTCACTGGACATTCATTACATGAGATGCAACCAATGCACTTTCCATCTGCTTTTGAGACAAACAATATATCAGCCACATTTATTGTACAGTTTTACAATAATTAACTAATACAGTACTAATAAATCCACAGTGCGCCACAGATAACACAAGCTGTTAGCTCTCTGTGCTGTGTGAATGAAAGAGCCACCTGTGGCATTCAGAATGAGTCTGGGAATATGAGCAATCATCTCAGCATCGCTTTCACGGACGTGTGCGTTTCCTGCTCGCCTTCAGAAGCGTCATTGTGCTGACCAGCAGGAAGATTTATAGATTCGCTTTATCATTACAGGGCAGCGGGAGACAGAAAACATGACGGCAAATAAACTGCCTCTTTCCGACTCCGCAAGCACCAAAATAACACAAACTGCATGAATACAATGAGCTTTAATTAGGCCAACACTGAAACGCGTAAGGCATGATTAATGACCTTAATCTCCAATCAAAGATGTATAGCAGTACGCTAGATCATTTAGTCAAAGAAAACTCTTGATGATTATATCCAGATTGGGCCTATTAGCTGTATATGATGTATTTGTGAAGCTAAGGATAATTTTTATCCCTCTGAACTCTTTGTTCTGATTGGCTGTTCCATAAGAGCTTTGAGAGATAAAAATCCTAGTCATTAAAAGGCGCTTATAAACAGCATAAAAATTAGTGGTTTTTTTAAAGCAAAAAATGATACAAATGTCACAGTCTCTAAAGTGAGACCTATCAGATATGTTAGAAAAATTCTATACAAACTAAAAACTATTTAATCAATTCTTGTAAAGCATTTTATGTAACTTTTTCTATGGGTGCTTAGGTGTATATACATTTATTATATAAATAGGAATTATCTCGACTCTTTATATTGGTTATTTGGTGTCATTTGGAGTCTCCAATGATCCTTCTTGAAAGCTTGCAGAAAAAAAAAAAAATCACTTTTGTGAAAATCACTCACAAAAATGAATGTGTTTAATGAGATAAATGGCATATGCTTAATTTCACAATAAGTGTGCGATTAATGGTCGCGCTTTAAAATCTTAATCGATGTGGGCCTCCATAGATCGGACTTGTTTGTTCAGCACATCCCACAGATGCTCGATTGATTGAGATCTGGGGAATCTGGAGGCCAAGTCAACACCTCAAACTCGTTGTGTGCTCCTCAAACCATTCCTGAAGCATTTGTGCCAGTTGTGTCAGGAGCATTATCCTGCTGGGAAGAGCCACAGCCACCAGGGAATACCGCTTCCATGAAAGGCTGTACATGGTCTGCAACAATGCTTTTTAGGTAGGTGGTACGTGTCAAAGTAACATCCACATGGATGGCAGAACCCAAGGTTTCCCAGCAGAACATTGCCCAAAACATCACACTGCTACAGTAGTTGGCCTGTTTGATCGACCACCCACGGGCCAGCCTTCGCTCCCATGTGCATCAGAATGAGCCTTGGCACCCATGACCCTGTGGCCGGCTCACCACTGTTCCTTCCTGGAGCACTTTTGATAGATCCTGACCACTGCAGACCGGGAACACCCCACAAGAGCTGCAGCTGGAGATGCTCTGACCCAGTCGCTCAGCCATCACAATTTGGCCCATGTCAAACTCGCTCAAATCCTTTACGCTTTGCCCATTTTTCCTGCTTCTAACACACATCAACTTTGAGGACAGAATGTTCACTTGTTGCCTAATCTATTCACTTCACCTGTCAGTGGTCACTAATGTTACGCCTGATTGGTGTGTATGTGTGTATGTATATATAATATATATTATTTTTATTTATTTTTTAAGTAACAATATTTAACTGTTTCAAATGTTTTTCATTTTGTCAACAAATAAACAAAGCAAACCATTTTAAAATATTGAATTTGACCTCCTGAGGTGGACAAACAAACTTTCAAAAGGCTTAGCGCCACCTTACTGACCCTTTATTAAAATCAGACACTTTTCATTTAAAGTGGAAGAATGAATCATTCTAGAAGCCTTTCACTAAAGTAAAATACAGGCATTTTGTCTTTCTGAAAACACCTAATTTTCCACCAAAATACCAAAACACATTTAAAGTGATGGGGAGAGTAATCTCTGTACCGTAGGTATCAGGGCTGATGTGTTTTATGGGCAGTAAATGTCACCGCTGGCGATCATGCCCACTGCCTGCAACCAGCTTCAGTGCAATTACCTGTTTGCCAATCACAGAGCAGCACATGGCCAGACACAGCTTCACAACAGCTCATGAAAGACCAGAGCAAAATACGCTGGTTTATTGCGTGACATTATTACATCTTTGATTTAGTGCCAAGAGCTGGTCTCAACTGATGGCAGATTCTTTCTTCACTTAAAACTCACCATTAAAGGTCATAATTAGATTCAAATGCAGAAAGAGGAGAAATAATAGTAATGACTCAGAGTTTGCATCCCTAAATAAGGAGTGATATGATTGGTCGATGTGTTTGACAGTGTTTGCACTGTCCATGGAGCGGACCTGTTTACATTTCACTGCCGGTTGTATATTCTGTATATAACTGTGTATGTGACAAATAAAACTCCTGAATCTTGAATCTTGAAGGTCATCTTACCTTTCTCTGTCTCTTGAGCTGTGGATACTGCTGATTGTGGTCGCTGAATGATCTCCACAACTATCTGATACCTGCCAGAAGACAAAACCAGAGCAACTGCTTTCTGCTGCTTTTCACAATATTCCTCATTTCAATAATTCATACACAGAATAAAGGGGCGGGGTCTGGTTGAGTCAGTTAGTAGTGTGTTGAAACTGGCAGTTATGGTAAGGGTGGTACATTTCCCAAACACTCGACTAATCACAACACACTGCTCCAGCTGACCAATCAGAGCACACTGTGCTTTTTCAGAGGACTTCCATAGAGACAGGTGTTGGAGGTGTTAAATTCACAAAATTGTGAGCAATAGTGATGACTGACTGGTAAACTGGTGAGCTAGAGCTGCAACAACTAGTCGAGCATTAATCAATAATGAAACTCATCGACAACGATTCTCATTATCGATTAGTACGGGTCTGCCACCAACTTCACCAGTCCCATTAAATGACAGTGACTGAATAATGCATTTCTATGGACAAAATGCATCTAAAAATAGTGAGGAAACTGTGTGAGTTGATGCAAGAAAGATACATGATCCAAACGGCCAAAACATGATTTCTTTATTTTAAGATTCAAGCTTAATGAGCGAAGATGCGTTAAGTCACACCCTGTCATGCGCTTTTGACAGATGTGTGTGCAAAACCTTCATTCTATGGTTATATCCACTGATCTATAGAGAACAGTAGATTATAACCCCTCATCTGTAAATGCTACTAATTCACGAGAGTATTTCCATTTTGCATTAAAGAGTCTGACAGTCTGTGTTAGACTTCAAACTTCACTGAACGTGAAGTGGCGTATTTTATAAGAGTAGTAACTGTAAAGGGATAACAAGCATGATTGAGTATAAATGAAAGATGTTTTACAGGATAAAGGAAATGACAGTGTGTGTGTGTGTGTAGTATGAGTCTGCATGTGTGTGTATGAGTGTATGTGTGTGTGTGTGTGTATGAGTGTATGTGTGTGTTATATGAGTGTGTGTGTGTGTGTATGTGAGTGTATGTGTGTAAGGAGTGTCTGTGTGTGTGTCTGTGTGTGTATATGAGTGTATGTAAGTGTATAGAGTGTGTGTGTCTGTGTGTGTATAAGGGAGTGTATGTGTGTGGTATCCCTGTGTGTGTGTGTGTGTGTGTGTGTGTGTGTGTGTGTGTGTGTGTGTGTGTGTGTGTGTGTGTGTGTGTGGAGTGTCTGTGTGTGCTCTCTGTGTGTGTGTATGAGTGTCTGTGTGTGTGTGTGTGTATATATGAGTCTGTGTGTGTGTCTGTGTGTGTATATGAGTGTATGTGTGTATGAGTGTCTGTGTGTGTACTGTGTGTGTGTGTGTGTCTGTGTGTGTGTGTGTGTGTGTGTGTGTCATGTGTGTATATGAGTGTGTGTGTGTGTGTGTGTGTGTGTGTGTGTGTGTGTGTGTGTGTGTGGGAGTGTGTGAGTGTGTGGAGGAGTGTGTGAGTGTGTGAGTGTGAGTGTGGGTGTGTGAGTCTGTGTCTGTGTCTGTGTCTGTGTCTGTGTCTGTGTCTGTGTCTGTCTGTCTGTGTCTGCTGTGTCTGTGTCTAGTCTGCTGTGTCTGTTCGCTCGCGCTCGTTGGTATTTTTACGCAGAACATTCTTATCTGCTAACACTGAGTTTGTGTTTTAATAATATCATTTAATGTGAGAATTTAAACTGTTTGCTTAGTAACTTTTTGCACTTAATGTATAGCAGCGTGAGGGCTGCACAATTAGTTGAATTTCTAATCAAGCGTTTCCCGAAATGCCAACGGCATTATGTAATCGTTCAAAGAAACCGTGATTACAAAACAAAATTCCACTTACATTATTCTGCATGCTTAAGAGGTGTGTTTCAGCATGTTACTGACTGTGAGATGAGTCATAACTACTTCAGTGTAGGGTCTAAACCAGCACAATAGGAACTACCAGTGACTTAAAGGATTAAGTGTACTGTGACTGGTCAATACATGCAAAACACCAGCACCTCGCCATTTTTAAAAAGTTGTGCACTACAACCTATATATTAACTACACAAACTAACTCTCTACAAACATGGAAAAATGGTGGACAGATGGACCTCTCAAACTTTATGCTAAGGGAAACAATCCAAATACAACTTTGAGGGGACACTCTGGAAACATAGATTTAGGTATTGCTGTCCATAGTGATTATCTGCATCAACCACACTGGAACATTTTTCATATAATGTCTACTTTTGTATAACAGTTCTACTAATAACATATTAGACGGACTGTTAAACAGATCGTGAGCTGATGAAGACGGAGAATGTGAGCGCTTGTGTGCCTTCACAGCCCCTGTTATGTCTACAGTAGCGCCACAATAAAAGCCAAAACAACAAGCAACACTTGAGCTACTGAAGCTGCTCTTACTGTTGAGTGAAATCAACCAGGAAAATGTTCCTATAGGAAATCTTTTAGTTATCTAAAGCCCTTGCTTCTCCACCAAAATTACTCCGGTACAAGAACGCTGCCCAGGCAAATGCCATGGTGCCTTTGAACAACGTTATGGGATTAGCAAACATGAATGTGTCTTAATTACTACTGCATGAATCTCTGAAATTTCAAATCTCATTTTTTCTGATCTGGGAACTTGTCGAAGTATTATTTATTAGCATGAGTGTATTTAGCAGAGACTATTATCCAAAGTAGAGAACAAACAATCATGGTAGAAACAACCAGATAGCTTGACGGAAAACGCGCACTCATTTATGTGATTTCAGATTGCCAGACAATCAATGCTTTCAACTTCGATACAACCTGATGATAAATCACAGCAAATACAGATACAAAACATCAAATGCAACTTCTGATGGCAGATTAGTTATTTCTTTATTTGGATGCATTTCATGGCTAGAAAGCTTTGTTGGGATGTGAAAGAGAGAAAAGACTGTCTGGGTGTTCATTTCGTTCCTATCAAAAAAATCACAAACACTTTTTTTTTTTTTTTTTTTTTTTTTGTAGAAGGCCAAGTACTCAGTCTCAATTTATATATCAAATTTTTATTACATTTGCATTGGTTCTAAAAAAGAAGAACTATCTTGAAGCTTTGGTCCTCTAAAATGAAAAACAAATACACTAAATAAGAAACTCAGCCACCCAGTAAACAACTCTCGTTCCTTAATTCCCAGGCTTTTCTTCCTGAGATACTGAAATTATAGACGCTGAATTTCCTTGACACACTGGAACGTCCTTTTGCTGCCTTCTGCCTTTCAGCCAAATAAAGACAGCTGACGTCTGGGTAAGTAAGAACACATTTACAAAAACACCCACTTTGGCTGATGTTCAATTTTAGACTTTACGTTGTCAATGCAATCGAAGCTACAGCTCGCCATTTAAAACATAGGTCTCAGATACTGTGGAGTTGACTACTGTGTTTCCTGGTTCTGTGAGTTAATGCTGTAGCACAGATATCGCTTATTGATTAGAACAATAATAATACATGGCAGTCATTCATAGAGATATTTATATCATTCTTCCAAACAAGTTCCCTTGAGTCCTCATTAAGAGATGCAATAATGACTTTGACAAGTAAACATTATCAACTGTGTTACTTTTCTGGAGAGCATAGTTATATCCCATATAGCATGAGTTCAAATCATCAGCCGAGCTTCGAATAGGCACTTTGCAAAAATCCTTTCTTGTTAATTCGACGCACAGTTGCATGGGACTTCAGGCCCTGTGCTCCTACCAAGACTTCTTAGAAAAGCAGTTGCAATGATCACTAAAAATCACTACAATCCAAACTAGACAGGTTGAAATTGTCTCATACCCATCAAGTAAATCACTGTAATCACAGTGCTTTTATTTCAGAACGGCAGAGTCTGTCCTTTTCTCAATATTTCGCCTCGATCCATCTCCATCCTTTACGTTTAAGTGATCAACACGCTGAAAAGTTTCAGCTTTAAACCTTTACAATGCTAATAAGTCTCGCAGATAATTCATCCAGAGCGGAATTAGTCTCAGAACATGACAAATGTCCTCAAATACGAACTATTGATACTAACAGTGGCTACTCCAGTGCTCACCTATTTAAAGAGTGATTTGTCTGAGCGAAGGTAATAGAAATTGGCTTCCAACAGGGCTAGTTTATAGATTGAATAATTGGTTTGGATGTATGAATACAAATCCATGACAGCTTTTTAGTGAGTCAAACCAACACTCTGACTGAGCTATAAAAACACACAATATTAAAAAGGCCTGTTATGCCCTTTACAAAAGTCTTTGAATGTGTTTTGGGCTCATCAGAGCAGGTTTTCTGTTTGAATGTTGATTCTGTCGCTGAAAATTAAGCAATATTGTGAATATAACTATGATTTTGATGCATTTTTTAAATGGCCAAGTTTCCTATGGGTTGCTTTACTGTATTTCAATTTGTATTAAAGTTGCAAATTAAAATGGGCAATACTTTTTTATTGAATATTCCAGTGTTTATTATAGATGATTTATCCATGCATATTGTTATTTTTAAAATTATACTTGGTAATCTTGAATCAGAATAACTTCCCTCCTCTTTCATCTCTCTCTGGATACCTATATGGAAGTAACTGTCACTCACATGAGATCCAATTAATAGCAAAATCACAAATCCATCCACCGCGCGGTGTGTGTGTGTGTGTGTGTGTGTGTGAGTGTGTGTGTGTTTTTACATCTATATTCTCCATTGTTGCAGCCTGCCTCTTCCCAGTCTGTCAGTAAATGCTCTGTTTAGTTCCTGTCTCTATGAAGTCCTCCTTCTGAAAAGCACAATGTGCTCTGATTGGTCGGCTGATAGTGCTGTGATTGGAATGGCGTTTGTGTCGCCCCTTACCATAACCACCAGTTTCAACACTACTAACTGACTCAACCAGACACCGCCCCTTTATCCTGTGTAGAATTATTTAAATGAGGGGAATATTGTTGTTAATCATAAAGGCAATTTAATCATAACATTACTATTGTTTTGCATTCATAAGTGCAGTTACTAATAATATTACATGTTTATTTCTTGAA
>CM031956.1:1750062-1782207 GCA_018749465.1 Paracanthobrama guichenoti | reverse complement strand
TGTAGAATTATAAATAATCAAGTCAAGAGAGAAAAAAAGGTAACAAATAAGGATAAAGTGGAATAAAATAATTGAAGTAGACTTTGCAGTGAGTAAACTGTAGACTTATAAATATGTAGTTAACAAATGTATAAAAGAGTATAATGTGCAAACAGGTTTATGACAGGTTGTTACACAGTAACAACGAGAACAGAAAGTGCAGTGCAATGTCAGTGTATCGATGTTTATCCTGAAGTGAAGTCACGTGATGTTAAGTGACTGAGTTCAGGAGTCTGATGGCCTGGGGAAGAAGCTCCTCCTGAGTCTCTCAGTTTTGGCCATCAGGCTTGAGCGCTTACCAGATGGTAGCAGCGTGAAATGAGGTTTGCAGGGTGATTAGAGTCCTTGATGATCTTGGTAGCTCTACCTTTGCAGCGTTTGGTGTAGGCGTCCTGCAGAGGCGGGAGAGCTGACCCTGAGATACGCTCGGATAAGCGCACTACTCTTTGCAGGGCTTTGCGGTCATGACTGGTGCTGTTCCCATACCACGCTGTGATGCACTGAGTTAAAACACTTTCTATCGCCCCTAAATAGAAAGTTTTCAGGATAGCTGGTGAAACCCTGAATTTCCTCAGCTGGCGCAGGTGGTACAGTCTTTGCCTGGCTTTTTCACCTGTGTCTGAATGTGAGCAGTCAGGTCAGGTCCTCGGAGATGTTTACTCCCAGGTACTTGAAGCTGCTCACTCTCTCTACTGGTGACCCGCTGATCATGAGGGGAGTATGTCCGTTGCTGTCTCTTCCTGAAGTCCACAATCATTTCTTTGGTCTTGCCAACATTCAGAGAGACAGTTGTCCTGGCACCATGATGTTAGATGCTCCACCTCGTCCAAGTATGCCGTCTCATTGTTGTTGGAAATGAGGCCCAGGACAACAGTATCATCAGCAAATTTGATGATAGAGGTGGAGCTGTGTGTGGACAAACAGTCATGCGTGTAGAGAGAGTAGAGCAGGGGGCTCAGGACACAGCCCTGTGGAGCTCCCACACTCAGGGTGATGGAGGTGGAGGTGGACTGGCCTATTCTCACCACCTGAGGCCTGCCAGTGAGGAAGTCCTCAATCCAGTGGCAGAGAGAAGGATTCAGGCCGAGATCCAGGAGTTTGGAGGTTAGCTTGGTGGGAACTATGGTGTTAAAGGCTGAGCTATAGTCAATAAATAGCAGTCTTACGTAGTTCCCACTTTTGCTGTCGATGTGAGTGAGGGAGGAGTGGAGGACATGAGAGATGGCATCTTCAGTCGATCTATTGGGACGATAGGCAAACTGAAGAGGGTCCAAAGTGTCAGGAATGAAGGCGCAAATGGTGTTTTTAATGAGTCTCTCAAAGACCTTCATGACTATAGGCGTGAGAGCCACTGGACGATAGTCATTTAGGCAGAAGGGTTTACTGTTCTTAGGGACAGGGATGATGGTGGATTTTTGAAGGAGGTGGGGACCACAGATGTAGCGAGGACTCATTAAAGATAGATGTAAACAACCGGTGAGCTGATCAGCACAGGACCGCAGAACCGCGACCTGAAATACCATCGGCCCAGCAGCTTTCCTGGCGTCCACCGCGGCAGGTGCTCTCGAACTTCATCCTCCGAGACAGAGATCACGTGATTGTTGCTGCTCTGAGTAATTTCCTCTACTTAGCGCCACTTGGCGATCGGCGTTACGCGGTTACAGTCAAGCGAGCATAGAAAGAGTTTAACTCGTTCACGAACAACGGATCAGCGTTCACCTCTGCAGAGGATTTAGATCCAAAGGAGCAGATGGACCTCAGACCTTACCACATGCGCGTGAGTCGTTGAGTTGGAAATGAGACTCCACTCGGTCTTTATAAGCGGAGTTTTGCGGCTTTAACTGCTCGTCTGAGAGCATAGCAGGGACGATCTGTATTCATTCATATTCCTGAATGGAGACCGGCGTTTGTAGCAGCAGTCGCGTGCGTTCACTGCAGCGGATTAATTGTCCACCACGGTTTCTGATTTGAGAAGGGCGTTATTGTTATTGTTTGCGTGGCTTGCTCTGTAAGCGTGTTGATGAAACAAAGCGCCACGTCTGTGAACTTCGCTTACGTCAGCTGAACTTCGCTCGGAACATGTCCCAATCCACATCGCCCAGAGCTGCCTGTAGCGGTCTCTGAGTGGGGTGACCAAGCTTAACTTCCCGCCTCACCGGGGTTCCTGGAGGAGCTTTTGTTTGTATTCGGGTGAGAAAATGGCGGCATGATCCGATTTGCCAAGCGCTGGAAGTGACCGCGCTTTATAGGCGTTCTTAAGCGAGAGTAGCAGTGATCCAGTGTGTTTGCTCCTGCGTGTGGGGCAGGAGGCGTGCTGGTGAAAGTTTGGCAGGACTTTCTTTAGGTTTGCTTTGTTAAAATCGCCCGCGACAATGAATGCAGCGTCGGGATGTTGGTTTATGGCGCGCTGGCAGCATCATGAAAGGCCAGATAAAGCCAGCGCTGTGTCTGCCTGCGGTGGGATGTAAGCGGTGGTCGCGACAACCGCAGAAAACTCCCTAGGCAGATAGAATGGGCGGCAGATGATTGTTAAATGTTCCAGATGAGGTGAGCAGGACCGCGAGAGAATGGTGATGTTCCTGGGATCGCACCATTTCTTGTTGATCATGAAACACACTCCACCGCCTTTGGATTTACCGGCCTCGGCTGTTCTGTCCATCCGAAAAACAGAAGTTCTGCACTGCATGATGAAGGAAAGTTCAGAAAACAACGCTTTGATCTGTCGAGAGTCTTAATCGTGCTTTAGAAGTGGAAGTGCTTTTGTGTTACTGATGTCATTCCTGTGCTTGGAGTGAACTGTGTGTAAACTCTACTTCACTGAAAGTTACATCACTTCCTGTTTTTGGTATGTTTGCATGCAGCCTGACCAGTCATCAGGATTACCAGATTTACTAGATTAACGTGGTCATTACAGTGAAACATTTTTGAAAACTTTACATAGACATAATTTGTAAATATCTCTCTCTCACTCTCTCTGATATAAAGTGGACATATACACACACTCACCTAAAGGATTATTAGGAACACCATACTAATGCTGTGTTTGACCCCTTTTCCTTCAGAACTGCCTTAATTCTCGTGGCATTGATTCAACAAGGTGCTGAAAACATTCTTTAGAAATGTTGGCCCATACTGATAGGATAGCATCTTGCAGTTGATGGAGATTTGTGGGATGCACATCCAGGCACAGCTCCCGTTCCTACATCCCAAAGATGCTCTATTGGGTTGAGATCTGAGTGACTGTGGGGAGCCATTTTAGTACAGTGAACTCATTGTCATGTTCAAGAAACCAATTTGAAATGATTTGAGCTTTGTGACATGGTGACATGGTGCATTATCCTGCTGGAAGTAGCCATCAGAGAATGGGTACATGGTGGTCATAAAGGGATGGACATGGTCAGAAACAATGCTCAGGTAGGCTGTGGCATTTAAACAATGCCCAATTGGCACTAAGGGGGCCTAAATTGTGCCAAGAAAACATCCCCACACCATTACACCACCACCACCAGCCTGCACAGTGGTAACAAGGCATGATGGATCCATGTTCTCATTCTGTTTACGCCAAATTCTGACTCTACCATCTGAATGTCTCAACAGAAATTGAGACTCATCAGACCAGGCAACATTTTTCCATTCTTCAACTGTCCAATTTTGGTGAGCTTGTGCAAATTGTAGCCTCTTTTTCCTGTTATAGAGGAGATGAGTGGTACCGGTGGGGTCTTCTGCTGTTGTAGCCCATCCGCCTCAAGGTTGTGCGTGTTGTGGCTTCACAAATGCTTTGCTGCATACCTCGGTAATGTGAGTGGTTATTTCAGTCAAAGTTGCTCTTCTATCAGCTTGAATCAGTCGGCCCATTCTCCTCTGACCTCTAGCATCAACAAGGCATTTTCGCCCACAGAACTGCCGCATACTGGATGTTTTTCCCTTTTCACACATTCTTTGTAAACCCTAGAAATGGTTGTGCGTGAAAATCCCAGTAACTGAGCAGATTGTGAAATACTCAGACCGGCCCGTCTGGCACCAACAACCATGCCACACTCAAAATTGCTTAAATCACCTTTCTTTCCCATTCTGACATTCAGTTTGGAGTTCAGGAGATTGTCTTGACCAGGACCACACCCCTAAATGCATTGAAGCAACTGCCATGTGATTGGTTGATTAGATAATTGCATTAATGAGAAATTGAACAGGTGTTCCTAATAATCCTTTAGGTGAGTGTGTGTGTGTATATATATATATATATGTGTGTATGTATGTATGTATGCATAGTGGAAAATAAAACTCCTAAAATTGATGCACTCTATTACAAAAAGTACAAAACTGAAAATTCAGATCTCATTCATCAGTCTAGTTTTATCTACATCAGTCTACAGTTTTAACACGCGGTTTTCAAAGGAAGTTCACACCAACTGGCTCGGCCGTTTATCTTCAGATCGCAGTGACTGAAACTGAGTTTTTTACTCCAGATAATGTAAAAATAAAAACCTGCTGGTGCTTCTTATTTTGTCAGCTAGTGAAATGCTGGTACTTTTGACACCCATCATCTATACGTTTTCCCCCGTCATCCTTGGGCTAGCATTACATTATATGATCATGCTCTTATTCATGCAAATGCTTTTAAAGCATTCAAGAGCCACAAGACAAAGAGAAACGTGCTGTCTGTGAATGTAACAAACACAAGTTCACTGGTATTAGCCTCGTAGTCTCCGACTTCTCTTATACAATTTCAGTGTTTAATAGTGACAATTGTCACGACTGGCCTAATGTTCCCCTACTCTCTAGGCGTTTAATAGCCAAAGAAAGGTTGCAACAATGCCTTTCTTCTTTCAGATTATTAAATATCCTATATGCTTCCAAGCTTTATAATGGCAGTGAAGCAGGGCCACGAGTCTGAAGCTCAAAAAAGTGCATCCATCCATCATGTAATCCACTTGTCTGTTATTAATGATAATCAAAGAACAAAGGGAACAGAGAAAATTTTAGCTTTAAAAGGTTTAATCTATATTTATTTTTATTTATGCAGTGCAGACTAAGAGTTTCTGTATATATGTTGAAATTGATAGATTTATTTATTATACTGTAATGTTGAATGTCTATCACTAATGTAAAAAAAAAAAAAAAAAAAAAAAAAACAGTTTCAGAGACATCCGGTACCAGTATTAATATCAATGGCTTCATTTACATGCAGCAAATAATCCATTAGTAATCGGATTGATGGCTTGGATTGAGCTCGATCGAATGAAATTTCGATTGGATTGAACATCCCAAAGGTGTTCTACTGGGTTGAGAGTCAGGAAGCATCAGACAGCTCCTGAGGAGCGACCCATTCTTAGGCGTGTTAGTATTTTCACAAAAAAAAGCCAGTTATTTATAGATTTTACTGTAGTGTGTCAGTACAGTATGTACAGTACAGTACTCTCTCTGAATGTTGGCAAGACCAAAGAAATGATTGTGGACTTCAGGAAGGGCAGCAGCGGACACCACTCCCCCTCATGATCAGCGGGTCACCAGTAGAGAGAGTGAGCAGCTTCAAGTACCTGGGAGTAAACATCTCCGAGGACCTGACCTGGACTGCTCACATTCAGACACAGGTGAAAAAAGCCAGGCAAAGACTGTACCACCTCGCCAGCTGAGGAAATTCGGGGTTTTCCAGCTATTCTGAAAACTTTCTATTTAGGGGCGATAGAAAGTGTGTTAACTCAGCGCATCATAGCGTGGTATGGGAACAGCACCAGTCATGACCCGCAAAGCCCTGCAAAGAGTTGTGCTCTTATCCGGCGTATCTCAGGGTCAGCTCTCCGTCTCTGCAGGGCGTCTACCAAGCGCTGCAAAGGTAGAGCTACTAAAATCATTAAGGACTCTAATCACCCTGCAAACCCTCATTTCACGCTGCTGCCATCTGGTAAGCGCTTCCGAAGCCTGATGGCCAAAACTGAGAGACTCAGGAGGAGCTTCTTCCCCCAGGCCATCAGACTCCTGAACTCAGTCACTTAACATCACGTGACTTCACTTCAGGATAAACATCAACATACTGACATTGCACTGCACTTTCTGTTCTCATTGTTACTGTGTAACAACCTGTCATAAACCTGTTTGCACATTATACTCTTTATACATTTGTTAACCACATATTTATAAGTCTACAGTTTACTCACTGCACAGTCTACTTCAATTACTTTATTCCACTTCTTTATTCTTATTTTTTTTTACTTTTTTCTTCTACTTGACTTGATTATTTATAATTCTACAGATATATATATATATATAGTACTTTTTTATCCTATTTCTATTATAATTTCCTCCTTGTGTTTTTAACTGAATTTTCACTGTCCATGGAGCGGACCTGTTTACATTTCACTGCCGGTTGTATATTCTGTATATAACTGTGTATGTGACAAATAAAACTCCTGAATCTTGAATCAGTAGCGAATATCAGTTTACATTTCCATACAGTATGGTCTGATCTCACCATCAGAGTCTGTCTGTGATTACATGAAGAAACAGAAAACAGAGACCAGAAGAAATCCAGAAGAACTGTGGCAACATCTCCATTACGCCACAGATGCTGTTGATAGAGCTGTATTTTTAACAGGATGTTTTACTGCACAGTGTTGAGGACTGACCTCTGCGCTGCTGACGACAGCTCTCCAGGTGCCCAGGTTCTCACACCAGCAGTCCGTCCGTGAGATGTGCAGCTGGAGGTCACTGTGCTCCTTCTCCATGGTGCAGATCTCCTCCTTCAGGGTGACCACGATCTGCAAGAAAGGCATTTTGATGAGTTGCAGTGCATCAGAAGCCTGTCGCATGTCTCTGACCCGACTGGAGCTTCATCTGACAGCAGACAGCAGCCACGGCTCTGGAAACAGAAACGCTGACCCTGAGAGAAATCATTCCTGTCTCATCTAATGCACTAAATCAAACCACAACACACACACACACACAATACAGGCTGAATAACTCCAGTAGTCAGGGACAGCACCAGGGACAAAATACAGAAATACTGCTTCAAGTTCTTCATTTTAGTGCAAAACAAAACTCCCAAAATGATTGCATCATATTACAAAAAATAAAAGTCCTTCAGATCTCATTCATCAGTCTACAGTTTTATACGTGGTTTTCAAAGGAAGTTCACACCAATATTTCTGTCACGATGGCCGTTTATCTTCAGACCGCAGCTGGATTTACCACAGTGAGTTATTACTACTGATAATGTAAGACTGGTAATGTTATTTTTATTTCATTTGCACAGGTCAGATTCATCTTGCATGCGAAATGCTGGTACGTTTGACACCCGACAGGCTCTGCTCTTTCCCTGCTACCTTAAAACCGGAATAATTCATTAGGAAATACTGCAAAATAAACTGAATTAAGAATATTATTCTGTAAAAACATAACTCATTTATTTAGCAAACGTAAGGTAATTGGGACTCAAAATTAGACTGATATATACAAATAAAGTGCTATTAAACTGCATAGGAAACAAAAGGCCTACCAACATTAATAAGAATAAACTTCACACTGTATGCACTGCCGTTGGGTTGTTTTTAAGAAATAGTTTTATTCAGCGAAGATTAATTAAATTAATCAAAAGTGACAGACATTTATAATGTTACAAAAGCTTTCTATTTCAAATAAATGCTGTTCTTTTGAACTTTCTGTTCATTAAAGATCCTGAAAAATAAAGTGGATCAGTTTCACAAAAATATGAAGCAGCACTGTTTTCCAACACTGATAATAATCATAAATGTTTAATAATAAAGAGTGATGTGACACTGAAGACTGGAGTAATGGTGATAAACTCAGCTTTGATCACAGGAATAAATCACACTTTACTGTATATTCACATAGAGAACAGATGATTCACACTGGAGGAATATCTCACTCTTTCACTGGATTTATGATTAATAAGCGCAGCTCTGGTGAGCAGAAGAGGCGCTTTCACAAACATTTTACTGACCACAAACTTTGTAACACTAGTGTGTGTCCTTAAATAAAATAGAATAAAAACCTCATTTATAAGCCTGAAGAAGCATATATTAAAGGTTAGTTCACCCTCATTAACCCCTCGTGTGTCGTTCCAGGTGTTACGGGTTAGACCTTCACTCTCATCTCCAGGACACAAATGAAGATATTTCTGATGTAATCCGAGAGCTCTCTGACCTCCACAGACAGCAGTTTAATGAACACTTCCAGGGTCCAGAAAGGAAGTAAAGACATGGTTAAAATAGTCCATGTGACTCCAGAACCCTGAAGCGCTGCACTGTGTTTACTATACTGTGAATAGTGTAAGAGAAGAGATTGTTGAATAAAGTTATTTTTGTTTGTTTTTGCGCACAGAGTATTCTCGTCGCTGAACCACTGGAGTCACATGGACTATTTTAACCATGTCTTTACTATCTTTCTGGACCCTGGAAGTTGCAATGGCGTTGCTGCCTATGGATGGTTCAAATAAAAATATCATCTCAAAATAATCAATAATGTGTTATTGTGATGCTGATATTCTTCACATTCTGTGTGGTGGTCAGTTCACAGCAGTGACAGAAATCATCTTTTCCAAACAGTTTAAATGTTTACCTTTTATGGACATTTTTACCTTTATAAACATATTTTTGTGTCAATTTCATAAATGCAATAAAATGTAATTATAATAATAAGACACAATAGGGCTGTTATTAATCAAATCAAATATGCATCGACACAATTCATCTTTGCAATAGAGAGAAAGCATGAAGCTGCATCTGAAGTGGCATTTAGATCATTTACACAGTTTAATGAGCTCAGGGTGACAAATCAATAACCTGCAATGTTTTGATGTTTAAAATATATAAAGTTGAATATTGATATTTGAAATTATTTAAAACATGAAAAGATACTTTAAATGTGAAATTAAATTGATATTCATTAACTAGGCTATATTAAATGATATAAATATAGAGTAAATCACGCAGTGAAAACGTGCACTTTAAATGCACACACACACACACACTATACTCAATGTCAGATCGCACATTGTTAAAACAACAATTACGATATTATCACAGACGATATATAATCACACATCCCTATATCAAAAATATCTTCATTTGTGTCCTGAAGATGAACGGTCTTACAGGTTCGGAATGACATGAGGGTGAGGAATTAATGACAGAAATTTCATTTTTGGGTGAACTATTCCTTTAAGGCTGCATTAAACATGTTGACTACCGCTCTCCACTTGACCACACTGATGCATTGGCCAATCCCAGACGTGTAAGCAGTCTGATGCACAATAATGATTTATTATAGTTTCAAATAAAAGTATTTCACATTATTCGGACTACAATTCAAACCCACGCGGATCACCTTTTTATCAGGGCGGGGTGCATTCTGGATGGAGCCCAGGGCTTGGCGTTTGTACTCCAGTCTCTCGTACAGCTGGTGTAGTTTGGTGACAGCGTAACTGGCCTGTTCGTTGATGCCTCTGCTGCCTTCATCCAGGGCCACGTCCCCTCCTTCCATCACCTGACCCTAAACGCACAGTAATACAGGAGAAAAGTCACAGAAATCAGGACTGAGGGTTCGGATGTACAAGCCAGACTTGTCGGGTTAAAAGCCCATATTATGCCCTTTTACAGAGTCTTGATGTTGTTTTTGGGCTCTACTAGAGCAGGTTTTCCTGCTTGAATGTTGATTATTTTCCTCATATTCTCCATTGTTGCAGCTCGTCTCTTCCCAGTCTGTCAGTAACGCTCTGTTTAGTTCCTGTCTCTATGAAGACCCTCCTTCTGAAAAGCACAATGTGCTCTGATTGGTCGGCTGGAGCAGTGTGTTGTGATTAGTCGAGTGTTTGGGAAATGTCCGCCCCTTACCATAACCGCCAGTTTCAACACACTACTAACTGACTCAACCAGACCCCGCCCCTTTATTCTGTGTATGAATTATTGAAATGAGGAATATTGTGGCGTGTTGGTTCGGAAGAAAACTCAAGACTACAATGGAGGCGTTTCAGGAGTTCAGAAACACTGACACTGATATAGAGAAGAACTCCCCGCTGGAGGGGCGCTTTCATGCTCAAACAGCAACATTACACACTCAAGAGAGATCAACATGGAGAAAAGCAGAATAGTTTCTCTTTAACTGAGGATCAATAGTCCAAAGTAGACTTGATTCATGAACGAATGATTCTTATGAGCCAGGTCTTGTTAATGAATCACTTCAGCCTTCAGGGCATTTTAAGAGATGCTGCTATTTTATCCAAAGACGGATGAAGATGGAGAAAAGCATGATAGGTCTTTTAAACTCACGGTGTCGTCTTTCTCCTCGCTGCTGGATTGTGAGCTGCTCCTTTGCTCCTCTCGTTTAATGAGCCGCTCATACAGGTCGCTCACCAGGAAGGATGGGTAATAGCGCTCCTTCATGGTCTCGTACACGTCTCCCTGGATCCTGTGGAAGACGTCTGTCCCCTTGTTCCCCACCAGCGTCTGCTGGATCTCTTTATAAAGAGCCTTCTCCACCGGGATCTCCCTGCTCTCCACAAAGAAGTTCTGGTAGATCTCTCCCACCAGCTGTGGCACTTCATTCTGCAACAGAGACAGTATAAGACTTCATTTGGAGTTCAGATATCCAGACCTAATTAAACAGTGTTTTTTTTGTTTTTTTAAAGGTATTCCTTTAAAAAAGTGAATCTCGGAAACAGATGTAGGTCACATTTCACTAAAATAAATAAACACATAATGCTGGGTACACACGAAAAGATAATGGGAGCGATTTTGGGCCGATTTCTCCCCTTCCGACAATCCTAGGTAAAGTCCCTATTATCTTGATGGTTCTACAGATGATCTTATCAGATTTTCCTGTGGTGCGAGGCGTGTTAAGAGTGACTGAACCTGATCGGAAGAGCGTCCGGGCACGCGCGATCAGAAATCCTGACGTGTGGGGGAAACCCAGAGGGCTCAAGCGCGCACACTCCGGAGATTATCACGTGAAATGATCAGAAAGTGAGCTGACGGAAGACTGTATGTCTGTATGTCTGACTGAATGAATGTAAGTGCAATTCCTTCTTGCCGGTCGTCCGCCATCTTAGTTCACTCTAAAGTTCCGTTTGAGATGTTTTGATGCGAGAGATTTTGTGAGATTTCCCGTGTTCACAGACGGGACTCTGTTGTTTGTGAATGGAATCTGTTCGTGTGTGGCGTGCTTTCCTGGTCACATCGTGGCACTCCACACACTAGAGGAACAAAACCTAAATCTATGATTTCATATCGTCATGTTTGTGGTCTCTCAAATTTTGAAACTCTTATAAAAGTAAAAAAAAAAATTCTGTGCGTCCCCCGCAAATAGGCAAATGCTTAAGAGTCAGTGATTGGATCATTATTGCAGTGATTGTGTTTCTAGCATGTTATATGTTTGACAACAGTTGCTCTAACCCTTATTGATGGAGTGCTGGGGCCTGTGGCATGAAGCTGGTTTAGCTGGCTAGCCAGATATGTTTAAGCTTAGTTTGTGCCAATTAGGGCTGAACGATTAATTGCATGTGTGATAATATCGCGATATGATAAAACACGATTTTGTAACCGCAAGGGCTGCGATTACAGTTTGGTCACGTGACACGCGAGAGTAAAGCAGAAGCAGCATCAACTTGGCACGTTATGTAACAGTTTGTGTTTAATCTAATATTGCATTGGTCATACTATACAATAGGGGTGGAGAGAAGATCCTCTCCAAATATTCTGGATCAAATCTGAGCTTAGATTTTAACTGCAGGTGCGCAGTGGTGCTGTGTGTGTTTTAGAGACCACCGTATTCTGCTGGCTCCACACACCATCTCACACACACACACACACACACACACACACAAACACACACACACACAAACACACACACACACACACACACACACACACACACACACACACACACACACACACACACACACACACACACACACACACACACACACACACACACGAACCATAAAATAATATCTCATAACGTTGGGAAAGGTTAGGCGAATCACAATGACATTCGCGGGCTTCACTGCACAGGATATGCGCTGTGAGAAACATTGCTTGATGTTGCGCTTACAGTGTGTGTGTGCGTGCGTGCGTGTGTGTGTATGTTTGTTCGTGTTCTCGCCCACCAGTATTTTCCTTACAAATGCTCTACGAACTCTTCATTTATGATGTCTGGAATGCAGTGTGCTTATATGTTAAAAATACGAAACTCACTGACAGAAGGCTTTCAGTTTCAAATGCTCGTGCCGCGCTTTGTGAAGAGCGCTCACGCATGCGGCTGTGCGTGTCTCAAAATGCTTTTATGATGCAAAATGAATGTAAACACAGTCAGTAATGTCTTATGGGATTAAACAGACAGCACAAACCACATCTTCTATTTCAAAAGAGATCTGTGCATTAGTGTGAGTGCAGATCTCCTGCGGTCTGTGATCATTATTAATCAAACAACAGTAAAGATTGGAAAATCACTCACAGTTCAGATGCTCTTAAATACTGAAAGCACTCTTTGTTCATTGCTTGTAATATGGTTTTATTCCCCTTTATTATTCATCAGCTTTTGTGTTTTGAAGCTATATTAGTTTATATATTTAAAATTGTTTTAATTAAATTTGTAATTATTTTAAATAAAGTACTTATAATGAAAGAAAAAGATTTTAAGTTTTATTAATAAGATTAATAAGAAAAAGTTCAAGAATAGTTTTGGAATGGGATCGTGAGGTGCCTAAAGATTCCCACCATTACTAAACAATGATTTATTGCTCATCTTTGTTGAATAATACAGAAGATAAAGAGCTTTAAAAATGATCCCATATTAAATCGCAATCGCAAGATTGGTATAAAAAAAAAAAAAAAAAAACAAAAAAACAAGCACGCAATTCGCTTATTTTCCAAAATCATTCAGCCCTAGTGCCAATCCTGGGATTTAAGTATCATTAAAGTGGTTCGGCTATTAGCAGTGTTCATCTCCATAGTAATAATTTTGAATGATTTAGATATCATTCATGTAATTATTATACCCTTAATCAATTACACGTATCATTTTAGTTAATCAATCATTAATAGGCACTTAGTTCAAATTAATATGAATAGCCACCTATATAAAGTTCATACAAATAAGCTTTAAAATCAATAAATAAAGCTATAAAAATGACTACATGTGAGCTTAAATGTTCGATTCTCTCGATATAGCAATAGAAGCGGCTCTTTTCTTCTTGCTGTGTAAATTTGTTTAAATTATTAATATTTTTCAATCATGTAATATTCTGCAGAAGAGAGAAGTGAATCTCAGTTCCACTGATCCACAGCAGCGTGATTGGCTGTTCACTACTGATGTCACAGCTAAACTCCTAAACTCAGGCTTGGAGCCTGAGCTGACAGAAAGCTGATGATCAGCATCATGGGACCAACAGCCTGACTAGATTAGTTTGGTTTTGTCAACTCTAAACTAATCCTGTAACCCTGAGTTTGTTAAACTACCATCATGTTACAGGCCCTGGACTCTTGCATTGGCAATACATGATCTTGACCAAAAATGAATGCACCTCTTGATTAAAAATAAATGTTATGATGTTATTTCCATCAAGAGGTGCATCAACTTTAGTCCAGATCTTGAGTTGCCAATGCAAGAGTCCAACATTATATAAAGTCTCCTCCAGCACATCCCAAAGACTGTCAATGAGTTTAAGGTCTGGACTCAGAGGTGCCGATTCATGAGTGAAAATGATCCTCCATGATTCCTCCCAACCATTCTCTCACAGTCTGAGCTGATGAATCTTGACATTGTCATCCTGGAATATGGCCATGATGTGTCTTCCTATATGGTTGTTTAAGAAATTAAAGTTACACACTCCATCAATTAGGGTTAGAAGAACTGTTGCCAAACATCCTAGAAACATAACAATCACTGCAATAATGATCCAGTCACTGACCCTTAAGCATTTGCCTATTTAAATCCAAACAGCAACTTTTTTTTGGCCAGGCAGTGTCTTATTTTTTTAGTTTTTCTATAATTTTTAATGATTTTCAGTATATTGTGTATATAGCATAACATTTTGCATTACAAAAAAAAAAAAAAATATATATATATATATAAATATATATATATATATATATATATATATATATATATATATATATATATATATATATATATATATATATATATATATAATATATATATATATATATATATATATATATATATATATATATATATATATATATATATATATATATATATAAATTTTTTTTAAATATTTTTATGCTAATTTTGTGCAATATAGTGAGTATGGATATTTTATGGTTTATTTCTTTTGTAATTTCTATCATTTTCAATGATAATTGTCAGAATTGTTTTACTTTATAAAAACAGTAATAAAAAACAGTAACATGTAAAGCAAACAATAAAATAAACAGATAAATAAAAAACTAAACAACAAATTAAATAACTCATTCATGAATTAAAGACAGTACAACAAATACTACACTGGTATACAATATTACAATATTATAAAAAAAAAAAAATGTTAAACTAATGAGAGTTTTCACATTATGATAACTGAAATAGAGATTACAGTACATAGGTTTAATTTTCACCAAGTAGAATATCAGTTCTTACTTTTTCTTCAGAGTTTGCTGTTAAGACCCTGACAGGCTCTTGGCAGCTTTTGTTGGTTTAACTCTTGCAATGCTTCACTGTGCTTCTAACGGGTTTCAGTGACAGATTCACGTTCACAACCGACTAGCCATAAAACATATGGCTAATCTTAATCGTTTGGTTTGGTTTCACGCTGAACAGATGCTAACTGTTAATAAGATATGACAAGAACATTAAACAGATTATTACAAATCTGCTGTTGCAGAAACGACCCAAACGCTCCTCCTCTGCGATTTATCACATCATTCTAGAGCATCTTCATACAGCCTGGTTTTTATTCAATATCTAAATATTCCAGACTCTTTAGCTTAAGCTTTCCAGGACCACAGAACGATGGAAAAATGCCTCGCTCTGACACTCAGCTAAGCGACAGAGCGGTAAATGGCTAATTTAACACAGCTGGACATAACGGGCCGCAGCAATTATAGATTCATCTCACGCTGATGTGTCGGTATGGTTTTCAGCCGCGTGTGTTTCTATGGGCTGACGTTAATTTCTGGATAAGAGTGCCAGCCAAATGACCAATTAGGAAATTGTACAACTGTGCCCGTACAGTAGATTGACACAAGCGACAGGAAAATCACTTTTCCGATACGACAGAAGCCGATTCAGACGCTGATTGTTTCTCATGGGAATGTAAGGTGATTAACAGGGCCTCGTCTGTGATTTTATTGCCGTCCGAATCCAGAACGTCAGTGTTTCCTCCCTCCATCCGTGTAAAAACTCCCGACTGAACTGTGTTTCGACAAACTCCAAGGTCATGCAGTCATTTCAGTCCAAATCCACATTTCTGAACCCAAAAGTCATTTTGTAAATCCTTTTTGACCGCTGTGGTAATGTGCATGCATTTTAAATATTAATTTATAAAAATAATAAATATGAAATATTAATTAATAATCACTGAATACTGCATCAAGAAAAAGCACAAAATTATGTAATTTTTGAAATGGGACATTATTATGGTATGCAATACATTTTATTGTCAATTTAGTTTTTTTTTAAATAGGTCTATATAGTGATTACTTTTTGATACATAAACATTATCAATATTTTAATACATCATGCTGAACTAAATAAAAGTTTCTGCTAACACTTTACAATTTTTGTGTTAAAATTTTTACATTTTAACACTTCAAGTAGTTTCACCCTTCACTTTCACAAGTTTCATTTGTTAACAATACATTTTTAAATATTTATTATAATAATTTATATAAATGAAAGCTTGCACAACTAATCATTTTACTAGTATTGGGTCAAATTTAAATAAGAGTTTTATTTCTAATTTCCACGTTTTAAAAAATCATTGTGAGATAAAATGCAAGACAGAAAACCATTACGCGTGTCAATTTTCCTATTTTAAATAGGATATTTAAATAATCAAATAATAGATGTGATATTATTTTCCTATTATTAAATTAACGTGACCATGAAATCAAACCTGACCGTTCTTATTATTTTATGGGATATTGCAGTGTTTATTATAGATGATTTATCCATGCACATCATTATTGTTTTAAAGCTGCAGTCTGTAAGTTCTGCCTCTTTGTCGCCATCTCTGTTTGAAGCCTGCAGTTGCAGTCATTTGTTGAATTATCATCTTTACGTAGAGTCGAGCATGTGGCTCCTCAGCGCGGATGAATCTAATGTTTTGAGGAGTGTGTGTGGCGGTCACTCATTAACCGCACCCGTGTGGATACTGTACTTGAGAATCACAGATTCTACGTCTTAGAAGTATGACCAAAATAATAAGTTTCACTGGAAAAATGTCATCTGAACAAGTGATTAACACGTCTGCCACTTTTGTTCTGACCAACTGAGAAAAAAGCATAAAAAAGCATATACTTTGTTCTCAAATTGTTAATGTTAAGAACATCTGCATTGCGTGACTACATGTATTTGGTGTGTATTAGCGTTACCTGTAGATTTCAGTTTCTGTACAGTTTGATCTTTTGCTTTTAACTACGGGTGAATCTCCAGTTGTCACTGATGATGTCATTTGGCCCTTTCTGGATTACAATCCACCATCAAAATGATAAATTGAATTATTCCAGCTGCTGTGAGAAAAGGCTACAAATGATCCGCCACCTGCAGCATCCTCACACTAGCCCGACTCTTCATGTATACAGACATGACGTAATGACGCAAAGACGAACGATTACAACACATTATTACAATCTTACCGTTGTGAGTCAGGCTAAGGTAAGGAGATTGTTTTGAACAATGATTGGATAATTTTTAACCAAAAAAAAAAAAGTTACGGACTGCAGCTTTAAATTAATTTTCCTGGTAATCTTGAATCAGAATATCTTCCCCTCCCTCTTCATCTCTTCTCTGATGACGAGGGGGGGTAACCTATCACTCACATGAGATCCACCAATAGCAGACCACAACCATCCAATCAATTACCCACGGACAAAATCAAGCCCCACCCTACATTTGTTCTTGTTTGAGAAGCGTTTCAATCGGAAATACGGCACAATAGAGAAGAAAAGCTAGCGAACTTCTGTTTCATGCCGACTTAAAATATAAATTTATTACTTTCTTTACAGCTGACAATCATATAACTGACCATGTCAGCAGCACAAGTATCATCACTGATTTGCCATGCAAATGTATATTTACAGACATCCCCGTGAGAAAGGATTACAGTGAGAAAAGGACTAATGACAGTCCCTCACATGCTGCGGGATCTTCAGCTCAAGCTCTTGATGTGTGTGTCTGACCTTGTTGGCGCTCTTCAGCATCTCCACCAGCTCCCAAAAGCTAATCAGGGCCCTCTTATCCACACGCTCCATGTAGACCCGGAAATGCTCTCGGTACACAGAGTTTGACATGATCTCCTCGAACTGAAGTATCTGTGAAAGGACGAGAAACAAATCAAGCAGGCGGTGTCATTATTAAAAACACTTGAGCTCACTAGAGAACATTACACTGCAGTGTTTCATCTCAAGGCTGTGGACTTCACAGCAACACTTGTCTTTCTTCAGCTACTATTAAAAGGGTTTCTACACTTTTGGAGCATTTGAGATTTTCCCTGCTTTCTCTCTGAACCTGAGAATGGTTGGCTACTATACCTGCAGTATTAACTAACCTCCACGCACTGGTAAAATTTACACTGTCATTCACCAAAGTAAGTAATTCTTATGGAAACATCAATTCAACATTTACTAATACATTTTTAAGATCAAAACTAGTTAACACTGTAAACGATCATGAACATTTATATTAACTAACATTAATTAAGGTTACTAAATGCTATAAGAATATATTGCTCATTATTAGTTCTTGTTAGATTAACTATCGTTAACGAATGAGACCATTCCAAATTTGTTTTTATATTCTATTTTATTTCAAGCAACAAAAATGTTTTAGTATCAGTTAGATCTAATAACCTGGCATAGAACTGAGTAAGTTGAAAAGAACTGAAAAGTGTGTCCGTAGAGGGTTGCCTTATACACCGATCAGGCATAACATTATGATCACTGACAGGTGAAGTGAATAACACTGATGATCTCTTCACCACGGCTCCTGTTAGTGGGTGGGATATATTAGGCAGCAAGTGAAAAATTTTTCCTCAAAGTAGATGAGTTAGAAGCAGGAAAAATGGGCAAGCTACTGTAGCTCAAATTGCTCAAGAAGTTAATGCTGGTTCTGATAGAAAGGTGTCAGAATACACAGAGCATCTCAGTTTGTTGCGTATGGGGCTGCATAGCCGCAGACCATTCAGGGTGCCCATGCTGACCCTGTCCACTGCGAAAGCACCAACAGTGGCACGTGAGCATCAGAACTGGACCACGGGCAATGGAAGAAGGTGGCCTGGTCTAATGAATCACGTTTTCTTTGAATCATGTGGATGGCCGGATGTGTGTGCGTCACTTATCTGGGGAACACATGGCACCAGGATGCACTATGGGAAGAAGGCAGCCCGGCGGAGGCAGTGTGATGCTTTGGGCAATGTTCTGCTGGGAAACCTTGGGTCCTGACATCCATGTAGATGTTACTTTGACACGTACCACCTACCAAAGCATTGTTCCAGTCCATGTACACCCTTTCATGGAAGCGGTATTCCCTGGTGGCTGTGGCTCTTTCAGCAGGATAATGCTCCTGCCACAAAGCATAAATGGTTCAGGAATGGTTTGAGGTTTGAGTTTGAGAGTGTTGACTCCAAATTCCCAGATCTCAATCCAATCGAGCATCTGTGGGATGTGATGAACAAACTTACAGGACTTAAAGGATCTGCTGCTAACATCTTGGTGCCAGATACCACAGCACACCTTCAGGGTCTAGTGGAGTCCATGCCTGTTTTGGCCGCAAAGGGGACCAACACAATATTAGGTCATAATGTTATGCCTGATTGGTGTATATTTAGGTAATTGAAATAATATCATAAGCGTGCAACTAGTCAACTAACTGGTTTAAGCGACTGGGGCGGGAGAAGCCCTGACACAAACTCACATTTACAATGGCTGCACAAATTTAAACACAAAGGAAATAAAATCAATTTAGATTTCATATCAACTGCTCTCAGAGCAGGGTGCAAGTGTGATTTGGTCCTGACCCGCTGGCTCTGTGGACCGTCTACTTCATCCGGGGCTCCATCCTCCTGCTGCTCATAGTTGGGGCCCCGAGGAGCGGATCCGCTTCTCACACTGCTTCTTTGCCACTGTGAGCTGGTTAATGTAACGCTTCATGTTTCTGGCACGTAACAGGTCAGCCTTCAGTGCCGCAGCCTCTTTCCCTTTACTGTCTGCAGAGAGAGGGAGAGAGAGAGCGAGAGAGAGAGAGAGAGAGAGAGAGAGAGAGAGAGAGAGAGAGAGAGAGAGAGAGAGAGAGAGAGAGAGAGAGAGAGCGAGAGCGAGGCGAGAGAGTGAGAGAGAGTGAGAGTGAGAGAGAGAGGTGTTCACACATGCAATCTCACAGGAGTCAGCTGAGAATCCGGCTCTGATGACTGAAGCAGATACAGGACCAGTTTCATTTCCTTCTGTTTCATGTCACTTTCACACAGAGCTTGACACCGATATCAAGCATAAATAATGCTGAACATGTTTAAACATGCTCATTTTGCTTGAGACTAATGGCTGAATAAATCTAAAACTGTCATAAATTTAAAAAAATAATAATTATGTAAGTAATTTTTATTGCTATGTTTCCTTAGTAAACATAATGGAACATTCCATAAAAATGTAGAAAAAATAAATAAACATTTATAAACTTTAAAACAGCTTAATTTCCACCCTCTCTTCTTCTGGTTGATGTGCATGTGGGACCACACCGGGGTTCATGGGCACCAGCAGGCCTTGACCACAGCCTGTTATGTCTTCATTCTCCACCTGGGAGAGAGGACTTTTCCAACTGTCTGAACTCTCCTCATTCCAAATCAAAGAAATTGCAACTTCACCGTCCACTGCACTGAGAACCCATCAGCGCTCTTCCTGCTTCTCCTGGTTGTTGTGCGTGTGTGGGACGGAAACTTCCCCGACCATGGAGTCGAAACTACCCATGCAAGTTCATCATATCTTCTTCAGTCAGCATGAAGAAATCGATTGCAACTTCAACACCATCGGACCGAACTATCAAGACTTTCTCCTGCGACTGTATATCCGGATGCTCTTCAACCGCTCAGGCAAATGCAAGTAATGTACGATATCACTGAAATCACTGTTTAGCTAAAGTCTTGAACCCCTTTGTTAACAAAGGAGCTTTGAAGATATCAAACTGATGGTTCTTTTCATGGTTAATGGTTTCATGGTTGCATTTTTCGGTTTAATTTCGTCACTTCCCATCTTACCATGTATGTGTGATTTGTGTGTATGCATTTCTGTTAGTTTAGTTGTGTTAAGTGATTTAGTTAATAAAACTTATACATATCTGGTTCTGACTCCTGGCTGCAAACAAGTTGTCACTTAAATGAGTGATCTTGTTATGCGCTCTAAGCAATTATGTAAATGCAAAGGAAAAACTATTTTTCTGTGACCATGAAAAAATATCCTTTTCTTAGAATTAATTAATAATCAATACTGAGTGTTCACAGGATGAACTGATTGATTGATTGATTGTAATGTTAATGTAATGCATTAAGTTAATCTCATTAACTGATTAAAATATTCATAATTAATCATAATGCGTTATGAATTTCCCCTTTGAGCCAAACTCGCTACATCCAATTGCCAATCAAATAAAATAGGTCACTGGACATTCATTACATGAGATGCAACCAATGCACTTTCCACTGCTTTTGAGACAAACAATATATCAGCCACATTTATTGTACAGTTTTACAATAATTAACTAATACAGTACTAACAACCACAGTGCGCCACAGATAACACAAGCTGTTAGCTCTCTGTGCTGTGTGAATGGAAAGAGCCACCTGTGGCATTCAGAATGAGTCTGGGAATATGAGCAATCATCTCAGCACGCTTTCACGGACGTGTGCGTTTCCTGCTCGCCTTCAGCGTCATTGTGCTGGACCAGCAGGAAGATTTATAGATTCGCCATCATTACAGGGCAGCGGGAGACAGAAAACATGACGGCAAATAAACTGCCTCTTTCCCGACTCTCCGCAAGCACTAAAATAACACAAACTGCATGAATACAATGAGCTTTAATTAGGCCAACACTGAAACGAAGGCATGATTAATGACCTTAATCTCCAATCAAAGATGTATAGCAGTACGCTAGATCATTTAGTCAAAGAAAACCTTGATGATTATATCCAGATTGGGTTTATTAGCTGTATATGATGTATTTGTGAAGCTAAGGATAATTTTTATCCCTCTGAACTCTTGTTCTGATTGGCTGTTCCATAAGAGCTTTGAGATAAAAATCCTGGTCATTAAAAAGGCGTTTTCTATAAACAGCATAAAAATTAGTGTTTTTTTAAAGCAAAAAAATCGCACAAATGTCACAGTCTCTAAAGTGAGACCTATCAGATATGTTAGAAAAACTATACAACTAAAAACTATTTAATCAATTCTGTAAAGCATTTTTATGTAACTTTTTCATGGGTGCTTAGGTGTATATACATTTATTATATAATAGAATTATCTCGACTCCTTGTATTTGGTTATTTGGTGTCATTTGGAGTCTCCAATGATCCTTGAAAGCTTGCAGAGAAAAAAAAAAAAAAAAATCACTTTTGTGAAAATCACTCACAAAATGAATGTGTTTAATGAGATAAATGGCATATGCTTAATTTCACAATAAGTGTGCGATTAATCGCGTTTAAAATCTTAATCGATGTGGGGCCTCCATAGATCGGACTTGTTTGTTCAGCACATCCCACAGATGCTCGATTGGATTGAGATCTGGGAATCTGGAGGCCAAGTCAACACCTCAAACTTCGTTGTTGTGCTCCTCAAACCATTCCTGAAGCATTTGTGCTTTGTGTCAGAGCATTATCCTGCTGGAAGAGCCACAGCCACCAGGGAATACCGTTTCCATGAAAGGCTGTACATGGTCTGCAACAATGCTTAGGTAGGTGGTGCGTGTCAAAGTAACATCCACATGGATGGCAGAACCCAAGGTTTCCCAGCAGAACATTGCCCAAAACATCACACTGCTACAGTAGCTCGTCTGTTTGATCGGACCACACGGGCCAGCCTGCTCGCTCCCCATGTGCATCAATGAGCCTTGGCACGCCCATGACCCTGTGGCCGGCTCACCACTGTTCCTTCCTTGGAGCACTTTTGATAGATCCTGACCACTGCAGACCGGGAACACCCCACAAGAGCTGCAGTTTTGGAGATGCTCTGACCCAGTCGTCTAGCCATCACAATTTGGCCCATGTCAAACTCGCTCAAATCCTTACGCTTGCCCATTTTTCCTGCTTCTAACACATCAACTTTGAGGACAGAATGTTCACTTGCTGCCTAATCTATTCACTTCACCTGTCAGTGGTCATAATGTTACGCCTGATTGGTGTGTATGTGTGTGTATGTATATATAATATATATTATTTTTATTTATTTTTAAGTAACAATATTTAACTGTTTCAAATGTTTTCCATTTTGTCAAATAAACAAAGCAAACCATTTTAAAATATTGAATTTGACCTCTGAGGTGGACAAACAAACTTTCAAAAGGCTTAGCGGCCACCTTTTACTGACCCTTTATTAAAATCAGACACTTTTCATTTAAAGTGGAAGAATGAATCATTCAGAAAGCCTTTCACTAAAGTAAAATACAGGCATTTTGTCTTTTCTGAAAACACCTAATTTTCCACCAAATACCAAAACACATTTAAAGTGATGGGGAGAGTAATCTCTGTACTGTAGGTATCGGCTGATGTGTTTATGGGCAGTAAATGTCACCGCTGGCGACTGCGGCCCACTGCCTGCAACCAGCTTCAGTGCAATTACCCGTTTGCCAATCACAGAGCAGCACATGGCCAGACACAGCTTCACAACAGCTCATGAAAGACCAGAGCAAATACGCTGGTTTATTGCGTGACATTATTACATCTTTGATTTAGTGTAGAGCCGGTCTCAACTGATGGCAGATTCTTTCTTCACGAAACTCACCATTAAAGGTCATAATTAGATTCAAATGCAGAAAGAGGAGAAATACAGCAATGACTCAGAGTTTGCATCCCTAAATAAGGAGTGATATGATTGGTCGATGTGTTTGACAGTGTTTGCACTGTCCATGGAGCGGACCTGTTTACATTTCACTGCCGGTTGTATATTCTGTATATAACTGTGTATGTGACAAATAAAACTCCTGAATCTTGAATCTTGAAGGTCATCTTACCTTTCTGTCTCTTGAGCTGTGGGATACTGCTGATTGTAGTCGCCTGAATGATCTCCACAACTATCTGATACCTGCCAGAAGACAAAACCAGAGCAACTGCTTTCTGCTTTTCTCACAATATTCCTCATTTCAATAATTCATACACAGAATAAAGGGGCGGGGTCTGGTTGAGTCAGTTAGTAGTGTGTTGAAACTGGCAGTTATGGTAAGGGTGGTACATTTCCCAAACACTCGACCAATCACAACACACTGCTCCAGCTGACCAATCAGAGCACACTGTGCTTTTCAGAAGGAGGGACTTCATAGAGACAGGTGTTGGAGGTGTTAAATTCCACAAAATTGTGAGCAATAGTGATGACTGACTGGTAAAACTGGTGAGCTAGAGCTGCAACAACTAGTCGATAATAATCAATAATGAAACTCATCGACAACGATTCTCATTATCGATTAGTCGGGTCTGCCACCAACTTCACCAGTCCCATTAAATGACAGCACTGAATAATGCATTTCTATGGACAAAATGCATCTAAAAATAGTGGAGGAAACTGTGTGAGTTGATGCAAGAAAGATACATGATCCAAACGGCCAAAACATGATTCTTTATTTTAAGATTCAAGCGAATGCATTAGCGTTTAACACACCCTGTCATGCGCTTTGACAGATGTGTGTGCAAAACCTTCATTCTACAGGTTATATCCACTGATCTATATAGAGAACAGTAGTTATAACCTCATCTGTAAATGCTACTAATTCACGAGAGTATTTCCATTTTGCATTAAAGCGAGTCCTGACAGTCTGTGTTAGACTTCAAACTTCACTGAGCAGCGGCGTATTTTATAAGAGTAGTAACTGTAAAGGGATAACAGCATGTGATTGAGTATAAATGAAAGATGTTTCTACAGGATAAAGAAATGACAGTGTGTGTGTGTGTGTGTATGAGTGCATGTGTGTGTGTGTATGAGTGTATGTGTGTGTGTGTATGAGTGTATGTGTGTGTGTATGAGTGTGTGTGTGTGTGTGTATGTGAGTGTATGTGTGTATGAGTGTCTGTGTGTGTGTCTGTGTGTGTATATGAGTGTATGTGTGTATGAGTGTCTGTGTGTGTGTCTGTGTGTGTATATGAGTGTATGTGTGTATGAGTGTCTGTGTGTGTGTGTGTGTGTGTGTGTGTGTGTGTGTGTGTGTGTGTGTGTGTGTGTGTGTGTGTGTGTGTGTGTGTGTGTGTGTATGAGTGTCTGTGTGTGTCTGTGTGTGTGTGTATGAGTGTCTGTGTGTGTGTGTGTGTATATATGAGTCTGTGTGTGTGTCTGTGTGTGTATATGAGTGTATGTGTGTATGAGTGTCTGTGTGTGTCTGTGTGTGTGTGTGTGTGTGTGTGTGTGTGTGTGTGTGTGTGTATGAGTGTCTGTGAGTGTGTATGTGTGTGTGTGTGTGTGTGTGTGTGTGTGTGTGTGTGAGTGTGTGAGTGTGTGAGTGTGTGAGTGTGTGAGTGTGTGAGTGTGTGAGTGTGAGTGTGAGTCTGTGTCTGTGTCTGTGTCTGTGTCTGTGTCTGTGTCTGTGTCTGTGTCTGTGTCTGTGTCTGTGTCTGTGTCTGTGTCTGTGTCTGTTCGTTCTCGCCTGCCGGTATTTTTACGCAGAACATTCTTATCTGCTAACACTGAGTTTGTGTTTTACTTAATATCATTTTAATGTGGGGATTTAAACTCTGTTTGTAGTAACTTTTTGCACTTAATGTATAGCGCGTAGGGCTGCACAATTAGTTGAATTTCTAATCGCGTTCATTGAATGCCACGATTATGTGTCGTTCAAAGCCGTGATTACAAAACAAAATTCCTTACATTATTCTGCATGCTTAAGAGGTGTGTTTTGGGCATGTTACACTGTGAGATGAGTCATAACTACTTCAGTGTAGGTCTAAACCAGCACAATAGGAACTACCAGTGACGTAAAGTTAAGTGTCGCGGACTGGTCGAACACATGCAAAACACCAGCACCGCCATTTTTAAAAAGTTGTGTACACAACCTATATATTAACTACACAAACTAACTCTACAAACATGGAAAATGGTGACAGATGGACCTCTCAAACTTTATGCTAAGGAAACAATCCAACACAACTTTGAGGAGCCACGAAACATGATTATGTATTTCTGCTCAGCTAGTGACACTGCACATCAACCACACGGAATACTTTTTCATATAATGTCTACTTCTTTGTATAACAGTTCTACCTAATAACATATTAGGCGGGACTGTTAAACAGATCGTGAGCTGATGAAGGCGGAGAATGTGAGGCGCTGTGTGCCAGGCTCTGTGGCGTTCACAGTGGCGTCACAATAAAAGTCAAAACAACAAGCATGACTTAGGTCACTTCAGCGTTCCTACTGTTGGTGTGAATGCAACCAGGAAAATGTTCCTATAGGAACCTTTAGTTATCTAAAGCCCTGCTTCCACCAAAATTACCGGAACAATTTGCCCCAGGCAAATGCCACAGTGCCTTTGAACAACGTTATGGATTAGCAAACATGAATGTGTCTTAATTACTACTGCGAATCTCTGAAATTTCAAATCTCATTTTTTCTGATCTGAGGAACTTGTCGGTTATTATTTATTAGCATGAGTGCATTTAGCAGACACTTTTATCCAAAGTGATAAATTAAACAATCATGGTAGAAACAAACTGACAGCTTGACGGAAGCGCCACTCATTTATGTGACGTCAGATTTGCAGACAATCAATGCTTCAATCTCAGATAACGCATGATAATCATAAAATACACATACAAAACATCAAATGCACCCCTGATGCAGATTAGTTGCTCTTTATTTGGATGTACTATGGCTAAAAAGCTTTGTTGGGATGTGAAAGGGAGAAAAAAAAGACTGTCTGGGTGTTCATTTCAACCTTATCAAAAAAAATCACAAACACTTTTTTTTTTTTTTTTTTTGTGAAGGCCAAGTACCAGTTCAATTTACATATCAAATTTTATTACATTTGCATTGGTTCTCTAAAAGAAGAACTATCTTGAAGCTTTGGTCCTCTAAAATGAAACAAATACACGAAACACAACTGCGTCACCCAGCAACAACCTCGTTCCCTGACCTCAGGTTTTCTTCCTGAGATGGTCGAATTATAGACGCTGAATTTCCTTGACACACTGAACGTCCTTTTGCTGCTCTCTCTGCCTTTCAGCTTTCAAACAAAGGCTGTTTGCGCACGTCTAAAAGAACACATTTACAAAAAACACCCACTTTGGCTGATGTTCAATTTTAGACTTTACGTGTCAATGCAACTGAAACTTACAGTAAATCTCATTTAAACATAGGTCTCAGATAATTGTGGAGTTGACTACCAGCTTCTGTCTGTTATTAAATGTTGCAGTACAGATATCATTGGTTTTAATAATAATACCACATGGCAGTCATTCATAGAGATATTTGGGGTCATTCTCCAAAACAAGTTCCCTTTGAGTCCCTCATTAACATATGCAAATAATGACTTTGACAAGTGAAATATTATCAACTGTGTTACTTTTCTGAGAGCATAGTTATATCCCAATACAGCATGAGTTCAAATCATCAGCTGAGCTTGAATAGAGACTTTGTGTAAACTTTTTTCTTGTTAATTCAATGCACAGTTTAAAGGATTCTCCTCAGGCCTTGCTTCCTACCAAGACTTCTTTAGAAAAGCAGTTGCAATGACTACTAAAAATCACTACAATCAAACCCAGACAGGTTGAAATTGTCTAACACCCATCAAGAAATCACTATAATCACAGTGCTTTTATTTCAGAGCGGCAGAGTCTGTCCTTTCCGCCTGTAATGCTTCCGATCCATCTCCATCCTTTTCGCCTGCGGATCAATGCGGCTGAAAAAGTTTCCCGAGCCTTTAAATGTCACTGTCTGCTTAGATAATTCATCCAGCTGTGAACAAACCTCAAATGACAAATGTCCCCTCAAATACGACCTGATACTGACAGTGGCGACTTCCAGTTCACCTATTTAAAGAGTGATTTGTCTGAGCGAGAAGGTAATAGAAATTGCTTTCCAACAGGGCTATTTATATACTGAAATAAATTGGTTTGGATGTGGCGAAATGGCCAAAATCCAGACAGCTTTGAGTAGATCAACCAATAACTCTGACTGGAGCTATAAAAAAACACAATAATATTAAAAAGGCCTGTTATGCCCTTTTACAAAGTCTTTGAATGTGTTTTTGGGCTCTACTAGAACAGGTTTTCCTGCTTGAATGTTGATTCTAATAAGCTGAAAAATTAAGCAATATTGTGAATATAACTATGATTTTGATGCATTTTTTTAAATGGCCAAGTTTCCTATGGGTTGTTTTTACTGTATTTCACTTGTATTAAAGTTATGAAATTAAAATGGGCAATACTTTTTATTGAATATTTCAGTGTTTATTATAGATGATTTATCCATGCATATTGTTATTTTTTTAAATTATGTTTCTGGTAATCTTGAATCAGAACAACTTCCCCTCCCTCTTCATCTCTTCTCTGATGACGAGGGCGGGGCAACCTGTCACTCACATGAGATCCACCAATAGCAAACCACAACCATCCAATCATGCGTGTGTGTGTGTGTGTGTGTGTGTGTGTGTGTGTGTGTGTGTGTTTTACATCTATATTCTCCATTGTTGCAGCTCGTCTCTTCCCAGTCTGTCAGTAACGCTCTGTTTAGTTCCTGTCTCTATGAAGTCCCTCCTTCTGAAAAGCACAATGTGCTCTGATTGGTCGGCTGGAGCAGTGTGTTGTGATTGGTCAGTGTTTGTGTGTCGCCCTTACCATAACCACCAGTTTCAACACTACTAACTGACTCAACCAGACACACGCCCCTTTATCCTGTGTATGAATTATTTAAATGAGGAATATGTGTTGTTAATCATAAAGGCAATTTAATCATAACATTACTATTGTTTTGCATTCATAAGTGCAGTTACTAATAATATTACATGTTTATTTCTTGGAAATGCACATTTGACAGTAAACACTGAGCTTGAGATGAGATGCAGATCAAATTAACTTTTAACAACCTAATTTTTATAGGGTAATTTTTAATATTGTACTCTTATTAAATTAATTGTTGTTCTATAGTCTCACACTGAACTGACCGACAGCTCAGTGATTATAAAAGACTCTTTACTTGCTTTCTGTGTAATTCAGTCACAATTTGAAAGAAAAGTTTTTGTTTTTTTCATGAGACTAGCACAAAAAGTGTCAAAATTTTACAAAAATGTATTTCTTGATGATTTGATATTTTATAATTAGGGATGAGAACGGTATGATTTTGGACGGTAGGTAACTGGGTCAATACGGACTAAACTTCAGAACAAACAATACTGTTATCAATACTTGCGTTGCTTAGCACGTAATATATCCTTCATTGCATTTTTTGTGACGCATTCAGAGATATTTTTCCTGAATTACGCTGGGTGTGAATTGTTCTAAAAAAGTCGTTGTCTCTTTTTATGACAAGCGTTCCTCCACACAGCTGACATAAATCACACTTTTAATAAACAATCGTATCCAGTGATGAAGTGTTTTCTCTGAGTGTTCACACAAATCTTTTGCGATGTCCTAACAGCGGATTAGCGCTGCATGGCGTCACGTCCGCTAATGTCCGACTAAGTGACCTATTGACTCCTTTGAACCAATTCATTTTCATAAATAGAGACTTCAGATGCAAAAGCCTCTAAGTCCGTCTGGCGTTTTTCTTTTACATTATCCTATGTAAGGTTTCTGCCTGAGAGCCGATTGCTTCTGAATGGGCGAGGCTGGGGTTTAGTGGATTTGAAGTGAAAGTATTTGATGAATGTATTTGTGCGGAGAGCATTCGCTCCAGTATCGTTATCTCATTTTTGACCAGGAAGTGGCTTTTAGGGGCTTTCGCATCTGAGCTCTTCAAATAGTTTAAAACAACTGATCTGTCCAACACTGAACTCACAAGACATCCTGTCTGAATCAAATCGGTGTAAAACTAATTATTTACTCAGAACACCTCTCTGAAATGAAGGCGCAATACTAAAATAATTATCAGGTCTAGCAAAGAAGAATCTTATCGTACAAAGCTATGAAAGAGAGCTTTTTCTGCAAAGAGAGGCAAGAAAGGATCAGAGTGACAGGTGATATCTGTGTCTGATAATTAAAAGAAAAAGAGATCATACATCATAAAAGAAATCATAACATAAGGATCACCTTTTTTTGCATTTATTCTAAATGTATCGTCAGTATTTATCACCAATTGCTCAGCTGAAATCTTTTTAGACACTTTTTATTTTTAAAAATTGCTTTGTTATGTGACTTTTTGTGTTTGCTTAGAGGTATCTGTAAACTGCAGTACTAAAGTTCAGCAGTGATAAAACAACTTAAAAAATATTCAATATCTTTTCCCGTTATGTCTTTTTGCACCATTGTAAAGAGCAATACTTGATAACAGTATCGATAAACAGTATCACTATCAGTATCGATAAAATGTAGCTTGATACCCATCCCTATTGATAATAGGCATGTTATAATATCTAAATATAAATTTGAAAGCTAAATGTGTGAAAAAAATAAATAAATAAATAAAAAAAAACTATATTAGGGAGTGGAGACGGCTAATAAACTAATATGTGGCAATTTCATTTATTTTTATTTTTAAAAAGTCACCCTAGAATGGAAACCTGTATTTACCTTGGCATAGTTGAATAATAAAAGTTCAGTACATGGAACTAGCATACCATAAACCTCAAACACTGTTGTTTCCTCCTTATGTAAATCTTGTGCTAGAAAAAAGACCACTGAAAAGCGGCGAATCCCAACCTAACACGACTGTGGCGTAACTGCCAGGATAAATAATATTTACACCTCCCCAAATTTGCATATAACCAGCCCATGTTCAAGGCTGGCAGTTTTTAACGTGGACCTGCCGAATCAGCAGAAGTTCTGCGGGTATTGTGAAGATGAGGGCAATGTAGTGAAAGCAGGCAGATCATGGATATAAATGTTATGTTCCAGGCTGTGCAGGGGATGCATGTGAGCACTTTTCATAGCCTCGAAGTGGGCGTTGAGTGTTTGTGCTTGTCTGGCGGTTGCCAGATTTCAGTCATTTAAACCCTCAATCCGAGCTTTTCTGTTAAAGGAACCGTATTATATCAGCTTTACTTAAGCGTGCAATCTCTGCATGCGTGCGGATGATCGGAAAAACACCAATAAACAAATAAGCTGCATTTCAGCGATCTCATTTGAGATTTTCTGCTTAAAGTGTCATTCATTCTGTGTTCTGTCGACGACTCGAGCCGCTTGTGCTGTTTGCGATTGTGTTTGGTAAATAACTGCCTTGTGTGAGCTGCTGAAATGGGCCAATCAGAGCAGAGCTCAACATTATTATTCATAGCCCTTCCAAATAAGGCAAAAACAGACCACTTCATTCTAGGATAATTTCTAGGGTTGTAAATGGGCCTGAATCATATTTAAACTTGATAATATTTAGAGCTTTGAAGTGCTGGAAAAAGTATAAAGCTCACAAAGTGCTTGAATTTCCCTCTCAAAAGGTTATGCGAACGGAGATGAATAATGTAAAAACACTTGACTATTTCTGCCACAATACCATAGTTACAGTTACCGTTACTACATTAAATCCATGATGAATGTTGGTGATTTGTGGATTGAAAAACCTTGTTTAACTTGAGGAGGCTCATGGCACAATGTTTCTCTGGTTTTCCACATCAGCACTGTTTGATCTGATGGGTTATAACAGAGAATTCTGCTCGATTTGAAAGCGCTTCTCACTAGATCTGACAGTAGCGGCGTTATTAACACTGAAGCGAAGTCAACGCTTTTTTTCTCTCTGGATGCGGCCGCGAGTAAACCTGTTCTGAGTTGCGCTGATAAACTGTTTTGCGCTGCGCAGCAGCTCAAATGGGACAGTGCGGTTTTAGTTCCGCTTTAGTTTAGTTTTACCGTCACGCTGATCCGAACAACTTGTTACAAGCATGTTTACTGTGCTGTCAGTATGATTGTGACAGCATGCAATGTATTATTTTTAAATAAGAGGCAGCATACAGTAAAGAAGTATGCAGGATTTGTACAAATCCCTAATGCCAAGTTTGAGCAATAAACAAAGCACCACTAAAAACTCCAAAGAATAAAGAAATTGAGTACAGCAAGTGATGCTAAATGTGGTGCCTGATGGGTTTGAAATTACCTGAGCTGTTTGAGGAACCTGTATGTCAGAGCTGCTGCTGATGAGTTTGATGAACTCCTCGTGGGGCGGCGTGCGTGTCACGCTTTCTTATGATGCCGTTCACCTGCTCCTGTGCTCTGCTAGCAGACTGGCAGCATGCGGGTTAATGTAGTCGAGTGCGCTCAACACATCCACCAATGGCTTGAGCACTGCAAAGAGAAACAAAGCACAAATGAAAAGCTTTGTTCCCTAAAACCTAGTGAGCTGGCAGCTATTTTGCCTGGCACTGAAGGCTTGACGCGAGGGGATGGTTCCAGGATAATTATATTGCCTTCCACATACAAGCGACAAACTGCTCATAACTGAATTTCAAATTAGATTAACTACAGTCAAGCAACACTTTTGAAAAGGTCATTACCGGACCTACACAAAAGTTATATAAAAAGCTGCATGAGCTTTTGAAAAATATATAGCTATCAAATAATATTGTTCATTTTACAATCAAAACATTTTGCAAAAG
>CM031956.1:1744979-1749962 GCA_018749465.1 Paracanthobrama guichenoti | reverse complement strand
CAGGGTTTCACTAGCTATCCTGAAAACTTTCATTTAGGCGATAGAAAGTGTTTAACTCTGCATCACAGCGTGGTATGGGAACAGCACCAGTCATGACTGCAAAGCCCTGCAAAGAGGTCGTGGCGCTTATCCGAGCCGTATTCAGGGTCAAGCCTCCGCTTTGCAGGACGGCCTACACCAAACGCTGCAAAGGTAGAGCTTACTTTAAAATCATCAAGGACCCCCAATCACCCTGCAAACCCTCATTTCACGCTGCCGCCGGTCTGTAGCAAGCCCAAGCCTGATGGCCAAAACTGGAGAGACTCCAGTGAGGAGCCTTCCCAGGCCATCAGATTCCTCTGGAACTCAGTCACTAACATCACGTGACTTCACTTCAGGATAAACATCGACACACTGACATTGCACTGGCACTTTGTTCTCGTTGTTACTGTGTAACAACCTGTTATAAACCTGTTTGGCACATTATACTTTATACATTTGTGAGTTAACTACATATTTATAAGTCTACAGTTTACTCACTGCAAAGTCTACTTCAATTATTTTATTCCACTTTTATTCTTTATTTTTTTTACTTTTTCTTCTACTTGACTTTGGATTATTTATAATTCTACAGATATATATATAGTACTTTTTTATTCTATTTCTATATAATTTCTCCTTGTGTTTTTAACTGAATTTGCACTGTCCATGGAAGCGTTCCTGTTTACATTTCCTCACTGCCGGTTGTATATTCTGTATATAACTGTGTGTGTGTGACAAATAAAACTCCTGAATCTTGAATCAGTATTAGCTTAATATCAGTTTACATTTTCCATACAGTATGGTCACAGTCTCTGCATCAGAGAGTCTGTCTGTGATTACATGAAGAAACAGAAAACAGAGACTAGAAGAAATCCAGAAGAACTGTGGCAACATCTCCATTACGCCACAGATGCTGTTGATAGAGCTGCATTTTTAACAGGATGTTTTACTGCACAGTGCTGAGGACTGACCTCTGGCGCTGCTGGCGACAGCTCTCCAGGTGCCCAGGCGTTCTCGCCACCAGCAGTCCGTCCGTGAGGATGTGCAGCTGGAGGTCACTGTGCACCTTCTCTTCTCCATGGTGCAGATCTCCTCCTTCCCAGGAGTGACCACGATCTGCAAGAAAGGCATTTTGATGAGTTGGGTAGTGCATCAGAAGCCTGTCGCATGTCTCTGACCCCGACTGGAGCTTCATCTGACAGCAGACAGCAGCCACGGCTCTGGAGACAGAAACGCTGACCCTGAGAGAAATCATTCCTGTCTCATCTAATGCACTAAATCAAACCACAACACACACACACACACACACACACACAATACAGGCTGAATAACTCCAGTGATCGAGGACAGCACCAGGGACAAAATACAGAAATACTGCTTCAAGTTCTTTCATTTTTAATTACCAAAACAAAACTCCCAAAATGATTGCATCATATTACAAAAAATAAAAGTCCTTCAGATCTCATTCATCAGTCTACAGTTTTATACGTGGTTTTCAAAGGAAGTTCACACCAATATTTCTGTCACGATGGCCGTTTATCTTCAGACCGCAGCTGGATTTACCACAGTGAGTTATTACTACTGATAATGTAAGACTGGTAATGTTATTTTTATTTCATTTGCACAGGTCAGATTCATCTTGCATGCGAAATGCTGGTACGTTTGACTTAGTCGACAGACTCTGCTCTTTCCTGCTACCTTAAAACCGGAATAATTCATTAGGAAATACTGCAAAATAAACTGAATTAAGAATATTATTCTGTAAACATAACTCATTTATTTAGCAAGCGTAAGGTAATTGGGACTCAAAGTTAGACTGATATATACAAATAAAGTGCTATTAAACTGCATAGGAAACAAAAGGCCTACCAACATTAATAAGAATAAACTTCACACTGTATGCACTGCCGTTGGGTTGTTTTTAAGAAATAGTTTTATTCAGCGAAGATTAATTAAATTAATCAAAAGTGACAGACATTTATAATGTTACAAAAGCTTTCTATTTCAAATAAATGCTGTTCTTTTGAACTTTCTGTTCATTAAAGATCCTGAAAAATAAAGTGGATCAGTTTCCACAAAAGAAATATGAAGCAGCACTGTTTTCAACACTGATAATAATCATAAATGTTTAATAATAAAAGAGTGATGTGACACTGAAGACTGGAGTAATGGTGATAAACTCAGCTTTGATCACAGGAATAAATCACACTTTACTGTATATTCACATAGAGAACAGATGATTCACACTGGAGGAATATCTCACTCTTTCACTGGATTTATGATTAATAAACGCAGCTCTGGTGAGGCAGAAGAGACGCTTTCACAAACATTTTACTGACCACAAACTTTGTAACACTAGTGTGTGTCCTTAAATAAAATAGAATAAAAGCCTCATTTATAAGCCTGAAGAAGCATATATTAAAGGGTTGGTTCACCTCATTAACCCTCGTGTATCGTTCCAGGTGTTACAGGGTTAGACCTTCACTCATCTCCAGGACACAAAATGAAGATATTTCTGATGTAATCCAGGCTCTCTGACCTCCACAGACAGCAGTTTAATGAACACTTCCAGGGTCAGAAAGGAAGTAAAGACATGGTTAAAATAGTCCATGTGACTCCAGAACCCTGAAGCGCTGCACTGTGTTTACTATACTGTGAATAGTGTAAGAGAAGAGATTGTTGAATAAAGTTATTTTTGTTTGTTTTTGCGCACAGAGTATTCTCGGTAGCTGAACCACTGGAGTCACATGGACTATTTTAACCATGTCTTTACTATCTTTTTCTGGACCCTGGAAGCTGCAGTGGCGTTGCTGCCTATGGATGGTTCAAATAAAAAATATCATCTCCAAAATAATCAATAATGTGTTATTGTGATGCTGATATTCTTCACATTCTGTGTGGTGGTCAGTTCCACAGCAGTGACAGAAATCATCTTTTCCAAACAGTTTAAATGTTTACCTTTTATGGACATTTTTACCTTTATAAACATATTTTTTGTGTCAATTTCATAAATGCAATAAAATGTAATTATAATAATAAGACACAATAGGGCTGTTATTAATCAAAATCAAATATGCATCGACACAATTCATCTTTGCAATAGAGAGGAAGCATGAAGCTGCATCTGAAGTGGCATTTAGATCATTTACACAGTTTAATGAGCTCAGGGTGACAAATCAATAACCTGCAATGTTTTGATGTTTAAAATATATAAAGTTGAATATTGATATTTGAAATTATTTAAAACATGAAAAGATACTTTAAATGTGAAATTAAATTGATATTCATTAACTAGGCTATATTAAATGATATAAATATAGAGTAAATCACGCGGTGGTGAAAAACGTGCACTTTAAATGCACACACACACACACACTATACTCAATGTCAGATCGCTTACATTGTTAAAACAACAATTACGATATTATCACAGGCGATATATAATCACACATCCCTATATCAAAAATATCTTCATTTGTGTCCTGAAGATGAGCGGTCTTACAGGTTCGGAATGACATGAGGTGAGGAATTAATGACAGAAATTTCATTTTTGGGTGAACTATTCCTTTAAGGCTGCATTAAACATGTTGACTACCGCTCTCCACTTGACCACACACTGATGCATTGGCCAATCCCAGGCGTGTAAGCAGTCTGATGCACAATAATGATTTATTATAGTTTCAAATAAAAGTATTTCACATTATTCGGACTACAATTCAAACCCACGGATCACCTTTTTATCAGGGCGGGGTGCATTCTGGATGGAGCCCAGGGCTTGGCGTTTGTACTCGAGTCTCTCACGTTACAGCTGGTGTAGTTTGGTGACAGCGTAACTGGCCTGTTCGTTGATGCCTCTGCTGCCTTCATCCAGGGCCACGTCCCCTCCTTCCATCACCTGACCCTAAACGCACAGTAATACAGGAGAAAAGTCACAGAAATCAGGACTGAGGGTTCGGATGTACAAGCCAGACTTGTCGGGTTAAAAGCCCATATTATGCCCTTTTACAGAGTCTTGATGTTGTTTTGGGCTCTACTAGAGCAGGTTTTCCTGCTTGAATGTTGATTATTTTCCTCATATTCTCCATTGTTGCAGCTCGTCTCTTCCCAGTCTGTCAGTAACGCTCTGTTTAGTTCCTGTCTCTATGAAGACCCTCCTTCTGAAAAGCACAATGTGCTCTGATTGGTCGGCTGGAGCAGTGTGTTGTGATTGGTTAGAGTGTTTGGGAAATGTCCTGCCCTTACCATAACACCAGTTTCAACACACTACCCAACTGACTCAACCAGACCCGCCCTTTATTCTGTGTATGAATTGTTGAAATGAGGAATATTGTGGCGTGTTGGTTTCAGGAAGAAAACTCAAGACTACAATGGAGCGTTTCAGGAGTTCAGAAACACTGACACTGATATAGAGAAGAACTCCCGCTGGAGAGGGACGGCTTTCATGCTCAAACAGCAACATTACACACTCAAGAGAGATCAACATGGAGAAAAGCAGAATAGTTTCTCTTTAACTGAGGATCAATAGTCCAAAGTAGACTTGATTCATGAACGAATGATTCTTATGAGCCAGGTCTTGTTAATGAATCACTTCCAGCCTTCAGGGCATTTTAAGAGATGCTGCTATTTTATCAAAAGACGGATGAAGATGGAGAAAAGCATGATAGGTCTTTTAAACTCACGGTGTCGTCTTTCTCCTCGCTTTCTGCTGGATTGTGAGCTGCTCCTTTGCTCCTCTCGTTTAATGAGCCGCTCATACAGGTCGCTCACCAGGAAGGATGGGTAATAGCGCTCCTTCATGGGTCTCGTACACGTCTCCCTGGATCCTGTGGAAGACGTCTGTCCCCTTGTTCCCCACCAGCGTCTGCTGGATCTCTTTATAAAGAGCCTTCTCCACCGGGATCTCCCTGCTCTCCACAAAGAAGTTCTGGTAGATCTCTCCCACCAGCTGTGGCACTTCATTCT